>BRYF01000018.1:17975312-17977812 GCA_030159135.1 Actinidia polygama
AATACTCGTACTTACCGCATGTGCATGAGCTGGTACTGAAATAAAGCTGCCTTTTATGCACACACCACCAAACATTATTACAAGTGCACATTTAATGGAATGGATATGAATTGATCCCGGCCCCATGGAATTAAATACTATTAGACAGATCAAGTAGGAAAGTGGCCCTTCAGTGTGTTTCACGTGGAGTGTGGTAGCTTATTGTGAAGAGAACTGATCAGAAGACAGGCTCACTCCCGTGGTATTATCATGGGCGCGCTCACATGACCGTGCGACATCCACCCATTTGGGGGTGGATGGGACTTAAAAAAAATTGTCACATCCACCCCCAAATGGGTGGATATCGCGCGGCCACGTGGGCGCGCCTGTGGTATTACCACGGGAGTGAGCCCGTCTAATCAGTTCTCTATTATGAATATGTGGCAATGGATATCATAGGACTCGTGAGTACAATAATTTTGAGATATTTGTTCGGGTCAAATATGTTCATGCTATTGAAATGCTAAAATTGACAAAATCGATAATTTAACGACCAAAAAAATATATATAATTAGGTCATAGTTTAGTCCTGGAATAACAATGACCTTTCTATACGGCTTGGGATTCTTTGTTCCAAAACTTTTTGTCCATCTCATAAAAAAGGTTGTTCCGACTTTAATCAAGCATTTCGCTAGTAGACTGTGAGATTTGTCATCAGACAAGTCGAACCTTGGTCTACATATCAAGTTATCAAAAAAATAAATTGCAACAAAGAATTAAAAATCTCAAGTTTCAATATCGTTATGCCTTTTCCTTGTAGAAGGGTTTCACTCAAAAGAAAATAGGATCAAGACTTGGAAAGGATACCAAAGAAATCTCTCTTCAAGTTCTTGCTCAACAATAAACCCAATTAAACTCTTTAACATCATTATCATAGAGATTAGCTTCACTAATCAACTTTTGTCCGATTGATATATATTTTATTATTTGTTTTGAGAAATGTCGATCAAGCACTAAATGGCGCGTTGTTATAACTGTTTCTATTTTTTCTTTTTGGTCGAGAAGGGAAATGGAAATACATTCTCCATATTATTTCTTATAATATACTCATATCCATATCTTGCACATTAATTTTAACCACATGAGTTTAAATGAATCACAACATCAGTTATCTTTTTTAAGTACTTAACGAAATGAGAGAGTAAAATGTAATTAACCATTTGTTTAAGTTCTAGTGAACTTTCAAATTTTGTCTATCTAGTTTCTACAAGCAAATGGAAAAGTTAATTTATTTATTTATTTATTTTTTTTTACAAATCTCTCCGTAAATCCTTAAATCCAAATGTAAGTTGAGGTGACGACTGAGAATGCAAATACCAAGTGTGATGGGTTTATCCTCATCCACAGCCATGCACCCAACTGATTAGCATGTCAGACCAAGCCCAGTAAAGACTTTTTATGGGTCGTGAGCCCAATAAAGAATGAGGACATTGTTACGCAAAGTACTTTGGGCTTTAGATTCCTATTCCATGGTTAGTTTGTTTCCAAATATAGGGTCACGTAAGCCCAAATCCAGACTACCAATAGCCCAAATCCATGGTTAATTTTACATGGATCGGTTCAATTCTGGATAAAATCAAAGATCGAATCAAGTTTTACGGTTCTTAAAATTTCTTAACCAATTCGATTCGTCCCCAACTGAAAATCAATCCAAATAGAACCACAAATTAACAGTTCAGTACCGTTTGGAACCGCAGTTTTGATATGTAAATTATAAAATTGCCTGCTAAAAAATCACACACACGTATATATAATTATGATAACTTTTTAACAAAATAACTACATATCCATGCAAAAAATCGTAATATAGTTATTTTTTTAACAAAATAACCACATATTCATGCTAAAATCTCTGTGCATAGCACGTTAAAAAAACTAGTGTTTGTATAAATATAAAGCAATGGAGCTCTTTACTTTCGCCACATCGGACTATAAATTAATGCCACGTGGCATTCAATCTATAAATATTTTTAAAACTATTAGTGTTTTTTTTTTGTTTTCATAACCAACTTTGTCTTCTCCTCTCCATTTTCTTTTTCTAGTTTCTTTGTATTTTAATAATTAAAATATATATGTGTATATATATTAATCTAGTTTATCTAAAATAAAGCATCATAAGAGAGAGTAGTATATTTTAAATTTTTCTTAAATGACACTAATTACTCATATAAATAAATATTAGAGAGGCATTTAATAAAAAATAGTGATAAATAAATCTAAATAAATTTTAAATTAACCCCGCAAAATTTATTTATATACGCGAGAAAAACATGCAGAAACAAGTTTTTTTTGTGCTAAAATACCTGTTTGAATGGCCAATTTAAACATGTAGTCATTACCACAATAATCTCTAATGCATTAATCTCCACTATATAATTTATTATGTTGATTTAATTAGTTAGTTGATCTTACTATATAACGAGGATGGCTCAAAAAAGGCAACTTTTGATTCGTCAATGGC
>BRYF01000018.1:18047812-18050312 GCA_030159135.1 Actinidia polygama
TATCAAGAAAAACCGAAAAAATATAAAATATTAATTAATCGGTGAAAAAAATTAACTAAAGACAATAAAATACAAAAATAAAGCAAATTAAAGGAAAGTGATTTTCATATGTTCATTTTTTTTAATTGTATTTTTTTATATTTATTAAAATTAATTTATTTAATGGTTATAATAAAAAAATTTGATTAAAAATAAATATTTTTAAAAAAATATCATAATAAGAACAAAAAATATAAAATATAAAATATAAAATTCTTACGAATATATATAAGAGGTGATCTTTTTTTTTAATTTTTTTTTATATAATGCCCAGGAGCGCGGACAATTATTAGTTTTATACATGCAATCACCTTTCTGAAATTCTCTTTCATGTTCCTTAGTTTAACTTTGTACCATCGCATCTCCTTCAAATATTATATTTTATGCCATAGAGACGTGCAGGCTTTGGTATTTTCTTCTGGTAATTCTGTTCATCGAAGAAGATGATTGACTCCACTGAAATTGTATCATTGAGTTTGGATTGACAACAAAGTATACCCAATACCCACTTTTCCGTAATTGTTGGTACTAGCTACATGAGAATTTTAATTTTTTAAAAGACCTCGACGTGTAATAATTATACTCAAATTTAAATTGAAACTATTCTTTCTGTTCCGATTTGTTTGTCGGACGCTCTTCTTATTTTGAAAGTCTTAAAATGTTTGTCGACTTTCAAAAAAGGGAACTATCAAAATATGATAATTTTTTTGATTTACTATTACACTTTTGAATTGTTCATGTGACGCATGTCTCCTTGACTTTTAAACAACAATTTCAAATTGTGCTCAAAAGGGACAAACAAATTAGGACAAGGGGCAATAAGTGATAGTTTTGAAAAACTTATTTCTTTGTGATTTTCAAAATCAATTTTGCTAAACACTTTTTAGTAAAAACGTTTTTTGAAAACATAAACCCTCGTCGTGTTGATATTCTTATTAGTTCTTTGACGGAAATGGTTTTGGGAGTTTGAAAATATCTTCTAAAAAGTTTTCAAAAATGAATTGTTTCCTGTAAAAATTTCAAAAAACAAGTTTTCAAAATTGTTAATCAAACAAATTTTGAAGAAGTACGTTGCAAAAATAATTCTAAAATCAGTAATTAAAAAGATCTTTTTATACTTTCACATTTCAAAAACAACAAACAATTTGGAACATGTATGCGAAAAGATAGATCAACAGTTAGGGAGAGAGAGAGAGAGAGAGAGAGAGAGAGAGTACCTGGGTATTCCGAACTTGGTGGCGACTTGTGAGGTCCATGGAAGGGCATTGCTGGTGATGATGCAGCTTGGGGGCGGGTGGAGGTTGGCTAATAATTTCTGGAGTGGATGTTGGAGCATGGACGTGGCATCGAAGAAGTTTTCCACCAGGTCAGGGGAGGCAAGGGAGTCCATGTTTTCGCAGTTTGGGGGTAGCCCGGCCTCACGGCCCGGGAAGGGGAGGGGGACGAGGCGGATTCCTAGGCCACCCTTATTGGCGCGGTCAACAACTGGTTGGTAGCGGACTGCATTGAGTGGGGTGGTGATGATGGTGACGGTGAGACCAGGGCGGCGGGCCAGGAGCTTGGCGAAGTCTGTCATGGGGATGAGGTGGCTCTGGGACATGAGGGGGACAATAATGAAATGGAGCTGGCGTTGGCGTTGCTGCTGGTTTTGGGTTTGGGAGGAGGCCATGCTAGGGCAATGATCTCTTTTGGATGAGTGCGTTTGTAATTTGCTGGTCTCTATGCTTGGACTTGGACCTATATATAGAAAGACTGGTTTGTAATATCATGAACGTTTTGGCTTCGACTGTGAGTTTTGGCTTCGACTGTGAGGGATCCATTGACGTGTGGCCCACAGTCCCCGTCATTTATTTTTTGGACCCGATCCTGGCCTCTATTAATTGAAGAGATTTTTAATTTTACGTGAAAAAATAAATTTATTTACCACTTTATCACGAGTAAGTGAACATCATTTTCACTTGTAATTGTCAACCCTCACTTAAAATATTGGACCCCCCTCCCCCGTTGTTTTTAGTATTCACAAGTGAGGATAATGTTACGGGGAGGTGAATAAAATCATAGATGGATCCGGGGAGGAAATAGCCATAAGGACCATCGAATCTCAAAAGACAAAAACAAACAAACAAAAGCTTATATATTATATTAATAATTTAAGAAATTTTGAAATTAACTTTTCTCTCACTGAGTGTGAAGATCGAGGTCCCCTCCTTGACTCGAATCTTACGCATTTCTATTGTGAATGGAATTGAAATCATCGTATTCCCCAATTGTAATGATTTGTACGTATAAACTATTATCGTATTTATATTCTATTGTTCTTCTTTTTTATAGAATCTTGTAGTAAAATTTATATTTACTCGTCAAATTTTTTTTTTAACTTTTGGGATACATATCCTTCTACACTAAAAAATTAGAATTCTGGATTATCCCTTAATAAAATTAGACTGATTCACCTACTTCA
>BRYF01000018.1:18130312-18152812 GCA_030159135.1 Actinidia polygama
TGCGTAATTACGTGTTATATATGGTTATTAAATGACTTTTGCGTTGCCCAAGGGGTTATGATATTGATTATACACTAGTTTGATAACCAAGTGTAGAAATTGGAAAGTCTGGGCCAATTTTGTAGTTATCTATTTATATATGTTTAATTGTGTTTCGCACCGACTTGCAGAATGAATTTCGGGAGTTCTAGATTTTTGCTCGTGATGCAGGACATACCGTTGCGAAGCTCTCAGAGAGAGCATCATTTTTGAATTTTTTGAGAATTTTCAAACACATAAATTTTGTATCAGATTGTGATCGAAACCCGTTCTCAGTGTGAAAACTCTAGAATCTAATAGGAAGCCTTAATTTCACCGACTCATCACCCATGTGTTCTTTTAAAGGAAATTGTGTGTGTATCTGGTGAGGCTGAGTTCAATAATGAGAAGAGAGATGAAAGAAACATATAGAGAGAGATGAGAGAGTTTGAGACCGCCATCTCTCTCCAACGAACGCCACCGTCGCACATCCACCATACCACCTCTGGTGCGTCTCTCACCCCTCCCTTCCCCTCTCTCTCTTGTCTATACACACACATATACACACACATACGCATATATACACATACGTGCACACACATACGCCACCCACGGGTGGTCATGACTGTGGCCACCACCGGCACCTCCGATGACTACCTCATTCAATGTATGAGGCTCTCTAGAACCCTCAGTGGGTGGTTGTTGTGCAAGAGGAAATGGATTCCTTGAAGTGGAATGGTACTTGGGAGCTTGTACCTTTACCTCCTGGGGCCCAACCGATTGGCAGTAAGTGGGTCTTCAATGTGAAGTTTTAAGTTGATAGATCAATTGAAAGGTATAAGACTCATCTTGTAGCTCAGGGCTTTACTCAGATTTCAAGTAAAGATTATAATGTCATGTTTGCTCTTGTGGCTAAATTAACGACTGTTTACATTCTCATCTCCTTAGTTGCCGCCAATTCCTGGCCACTTCATCAATTGGATGTCAAAAATAATTTTTTAAACAGCAACCTGATTTTCGGGCTGAGGGGGAGTATTTGAGAGAAAATTATCGTCTACAAAAATCTTTTTATGGTTTTAAACAATCTCCTTGTGCGTAGTTCAACCGTTTCAGTGAAGTGATTATATCTATGGCTTTTACTCAGATGTCATTCTAATCATACTTGTTTCATTCGTCGTAGATCTGATGGCCGATGCATCCTTCTCTCTATCTATGTGGATGATATTATTATTACTGGAGATAATACACCAGGTATTATTGTTGTGAAACAGGCCCTTGGACAATCCTTTGATATCCAGGATTTAGGTCCTCTTCGGTACTTTCTTGGCATTGAGATTGCGCTCTCTCGAAGTAGGATCTGCTTTTCCCAGCGAAACTACACCTTAGACCTTCTCCAAGATGTATCTATATATCAGCGTCTTGTTGGTCGTCTTATCTACTTAACCAACACTCATCCAAATATCACATTTGTTGTGAGTGTTGTGAGTCAGTTTATGCATGCTCCTCGCACATCTCATCTTGATGTTGTTCATCATATCCTTGGGTATCTTAAGATGTGTCCAGACTTTGGGTTATTCTACACTGCAAAAACTCAAGATGAGATGTCGTGCTTCACATATGCGGACTATGCAGGGTCGAAGAGTGACAGACGCTCTACCTCTGGATTATGTACATTCTATGGCTATCATCTTTTGTCATAGAAAAGTAAGAAGGGGACTGTTGTGTCACGATCTTAAGCTGAAGCCGAATATCGAGCTATGGCTCAGGGTACATGTGAACTCCTTTGGTTCTGTTCGTTAATGATAGAACTAGGCTTTTTCATGACAACTCTGTCTACCTTGTTATGTGACAATACGTCTGCTATAATGCTTGCCTCTGACTCGGTCCTCCATGAAAGAACAAAACATATAAAAGTTGATGTTCACTACATCGGAGAGAAAGTTCGATCGGGAGTGATTACTCTAAACTTTGTTACTTCATCTGATCAAACTACTGACATGTTCACAACGTTCGTTGATCACACATTACTGAAATATTCTCTTATCAAGCTAGGCCTTGTTGATATCTTTGCTCCAGATTGAGGGAAAGTGTTGAAAATATTCTAAGAATATCCTAGATACTTTCCTGATTTAGTTTCCTTATTGTAAGCATTAGATTGAGCTTTTGATTTGATATTATTTTCTTTTATTATCTTTACCTCGTGTATAAATAATGAATAATTCTAATGGAATAAGATAAGAAATTCTTCTTTTCTATTCTGATTTTTTTATGTTTCGTACTGTGTTAGTTCAATTGATCTCGTTTGTTGCTGATTGAGGTCGATTTACTACGTTCATGAGTTTTCTTATTTGTAGGCCATTTGTTTATGGCCCTGTGTTATTTGTTTGCACATGTGGTTTTATGAGTTATTTTGGAGATCCTGGTTGGCTCTGACTGTTCGATATAAGTTCTTCGTAGGGCAGGTTGCCTCGTTATATGTTTACGTTGTTAGTTTGCTGATTGTGCCTCCAGTTTGTGGTTATCGTTGTTGTTGGTTTGGGCTCTATTGGTATGGATGCAAAATTTGATTCACCTATATCTGGTTCGTCTGGTTTCTCTGTTGCCCCTATTCTACTTCTGGTTCTTCTTGGACACATAATTTGTCTATTACTGTAACATGATTGAACGGTAGTAATCAAGTCTATTGAGGTTTATTTTATAAGTAGCAGCATATTTTTCTGGTTGATATCCCCCCAATCGCAAAGAGGTTGGTGAGGCAAAGTATGAGGATTGGAAAGCTGAAATTGCACATCCTTTTGTGGAACATTATGGAGCCCAAGATTAGTGAGAGCTTGGTATTCTTGATTAATGCTAAGGGCGTGTAGGATGGGCCAAGAAAATGTATTCAGGGTTAGATAATTTATATCATACCTATGACCTCCACAAGACATTCTTTTCTATTATCCTCGATGATATGAGTCTTGAGGATTATTATGCCCAGCTTCGCAGTGTATCAGGAGCTTGATTTCATTGAGCCAGTTTCGATTGACATTATTGTAATGTAGAAGCAGCGGGAGTTTATGTGCGTTGCTCATTTCCTATCTCTTATGCCTTCCAGTCTTGATTATTCGTGCTCAGCTTCTTGGTTCTAAGTAGTTGCCCTCCCTAATTGAAGTATTTAGTCGTCTTTGCCAGGCATCTCTTTTCGGTCCTTCCTCAATTTTTGCTACTGCGGATCAATCTGCCTTAGTTTATTTTTGTTGGGGGCTGTTATTCATATAGTTGTGGCCACAACTCCTTTGGTCGTGCAAGAGGTAGTAGTGGTAATGCCCCTAGTTTTCGTAGTGGAAAAGGTGGCGGACGTGCTCTTTGTTATAGTGTTTCTGGATACAAATGGTGGTCGTGGTCGTGATCGTGTCCCACAAAAGTGTACTTATTATCACAAGGAGAACCACATTGTTGAGATCTTCATGGTTGTCTTACTGCCCATTAAGTTACACTTCCCGTTAAGTATGCCCCTTCATGTGATCCCGCTCCTTGAGTTGTGTTTATTTTAAAAGAGGAGTATCATCGATTGTTAGTTGCTCAGTCATCGACCATTGCTACTCTTGCTCAGACACAGATCGCTACCTTTATTGCATGTGTTTCCTCTTCTAGCCCATGGGTCATGGATTTCAGTGCTTCCGCTCATATGACTGGCACTCTTGGTCACCCGACTAATCTATCTCCAAGCGGTCATCTATCTCGTGTTACCCTTGTTGATGGTTCTACCTCTAATATTCATGGTTTGGGTATTGCTAGTTTGGGTCCTTCTTTGTAATTACAGTTTGTTTTATATGTTTCTAAGTTGTCAGAGTTTGTCCACACTTCCTTGTGAAGCTTTTGAATTAGTATGCATTGTTGTACTTCATTTTATCCTTAAGTTGAGAGTCGTGTGTCACATCCTTTTCAGTTAATTCACTCAGACATTTGGGGTTCAATGCCTATCAAGTCGTACTCTAATTTTTTGTATTTTGTTATTTTTATTGACGATTTTTCTAATATTACTTATCTTTACCTCGTGAAGGATCAGTTTGAGTTGTACTCAATCTTCAAATCATATTTAATGAAAATAAAAACTCGGTTTGATACTTCTACATGTGTATTTCGTTCTGATAATGCTCGTGAATACTATTTAAGTGAACTTTCACAGTTTTTTAGTGACCATGGTATTATTTATCAGTCTTCTTATGCTCGGACTCCACAACAAAATAGAGTTGCTGAATGCAAGCTACAACATTTACTCGAGGTCACTCGGCCTTTATCTTTTTATATGCAGGTTCCCAAACCCTTTTGAACTACCGCGGTTCTTGCCGCATGCTATCTTGTGGATAAAATGCCTTCTACTATTTCAGGTGGTCATGTTCCCCATTGGGTGTTGTATCCTGGTCAACCCTTGTTTTCTCTTCCTCCTCAGGCTTTTGGATGTACATGTTATGTTCATGCTCATGCTCTTGACCCAGGTCATGATACACTTGATCCTCGTGAGATTAAATGTGTGTTTCTAGGATATTCTTGTACCCAAAAAGGTTATAGGTGTTATTCCCTTACTCTTCGTCGTCGGTTTGTGTGTGCGGATGTCACTTTCAATGATTCTCTCCCCTACTTCACTGCACCTTAGCCGTCTATACCCCTTTGACTATTATCTTCCCACTCTCGTTCCTGTTATTCCCCCCGACAGGAGAAGCCATTGCACATTTATGTTCGTAGAAAGCAGTCGACTACTGTCCCTCGACTCATGCTCCAGTTGTCGCGTCTCCTTCGCTGACTCTAGATCCTTCCTTTCGATTACCACTATTGCTCCCTCTAATGTCGATGACCTACCCTAATGCCTTTCGAAAAGGTAAATGTACATGTACCACTCATCCCTGTTACTCAATTTGTGTCGTACGCTGGTTTATCTCTTTCATTTCATGCTTTTGTTAGATTTATTTTTACTACTTCTATTCCTAAGTCTGTTTCAAAGGCACTGTAGGTTCCCCAGTTGAGGTAAGCTATGGTTAATGAAATGATAGCTTTACACGATAATGGTACTTGGCATTTAGTTCATCTTACTCCCAGCAAGTCAGTTGTTGGTTGACGTTGGGTTTCTACCGTGAAGTATCATCCTGATAATTCTGTTGAGCGCTACAAAGCTCACCTTGTAGCCAAAGGATATACTCAAACTTATGGTACTGATTTTGCCGAGACGTTCTCTCATGTTGCCAAGATTGCATATGCTTTCTTATTTCCCTTGCTGCCAATTTGGGTTGGTCTTTATTTCAGCTTGATGTGAAGAATGCTTTTCTCTATAGTGACTTGCAGGAGGAGGTTTATATAGAGCAACCACCTGGGTTTGTTGCTCAGGGGGAGTCTGGTATAGTATGTCGACTTTGGAAGGCTCTATATGGTCTCAAACAGTCTCCTATAGCCTGGTTTGGAAAATTCAATGACACAGTTATATAGTTTGGTATGAGACGTTGTGAGGTTGATCATTATGTTTTCTCCTGTATGTTTCATAGGGGGAGGTTGATGCTAATTGTTTATATAGATGACATTATTATCACTGAGGATGAATGTAAGGGGATAGAAGAATTGAAAACCTTTCTCAAGACACATTTTCACACAAAAGACCGAGGAAAACTAAGGTATTTTCTGAGTGTTGAGGTAGCTCGGTCTCAGGAGGGGATTAGTCTGTCACAACAGAAGTATGTGTTGGATATTCTTGATGAGATACGTTTGATGGGTTCAAAGCATGTACGACCCAAATGTGAAGTTGTGTTGACCAAGTGGAGCTTATGACTAATTTGGATAGTTATCGGCATCTAGTGGAGAAGCTAAACTACCTTACAATCACTTGATCGAATATCTCATTTGCAGTTAGTGTTGTTAACCAGTTTATGTTAGCACCATTACACACACTGGGAGGCAGCTCTAAGGATCATTAGGTATCTCAAAGCTTATTTTAGTTGTGGCCTACTGTACTGTGCAAATAATCATTTACGAGTTTAGGCATTTACTGATGCAAACTGGACAAGTTCACCATTGGATAGGCAGTCCATTACGGAATATTGTACATTTATCGGTGGTAATTTAGTGAGTTGGAAGAGTCAAGCAAAAGGTGGTTGCTAGGTCGAGTGCAAAGGCAAAGTATTTGGCCATGGCTCATATGTCATGTGAGCTTATTTGGATGAGACATTTGTTAAAGGAGTTGTGCTTTGAGGTTAAGTTGCCGGTGAGTATGTAATGTGATAATCAGGCAGCTATTCATTTAACTTCTAATCTGATCTTCTATGAGAAGACTAAGCACATTGAGTTGGACTGTCATCTTATCCGAGAGTGAGAAGGGCATAATTGCTACACCTTTTGTGTCTACAGGAGCTCAATTAGCTGATATGTTCACCAAGTCTCTTTTTATGTCCAAATTGGAGTGTTTATGTAATAAGCTCGAATTATATGATATATACTCTCCAGCTTGAAGGGGAGTGTTAGAGTAGAATGTATGTGTGGATGTAGTGAGTAATATTAGGTGTGGTTAGTAGAGTGGATGCATACATTACTTCTTAGTAGTATGCATAATACATTTTATGTGTTAGGGTTTAGTTAACAACCCTAATGACTTCCATTAACAAGGCTCAACCATTTCAACCCCACCCTCTACCAAGCACAAGGCAAATTGATTGCTCTGTGGGTGGGCAGGCGGGCAGTAATTGCAATTGGATATCCCTTGGAACTGCATCCATCAACTAAGCTTACTAAGGAAGTGTGAGATTGATAATATGAACATTAGTAGAGAAATAGCCAAAATATATTTAGGGTATTAATAAATTATGTATCAGGAATACAATACCAAATAATCAAATAAGAAGAGTCTATTCCATATGTCACTTTTGCAAAGTGAATAGCAAACAAAAAGATCCTATTTCATTCAAGTCGTGAATTTTGACCCAAAACTCAATCAAGACCAGAGGGATGCTGGATAAATCTATAACAAATTTTAGGATTTTCTCTTAACCCTGACAAAAGGAAGCCTCCCACTTGTTACTTATATAAGCAAAGAGTATTTCGTAAAAGAAGACCAAGGAAATTCGAAAATGTTGACTAACACAATGGGAAATCCTTCCTACTGGACTAAAGGAGCCCAAGTTAATCAAGAAAAGAAATAACATACTAACCTTAGCATGTGTTTTTAGGTTACCTTAAATATAATCATGTTGAACAGAGAAATCATCCCCCCTTGATGCCAACAGAACGTAAAGAGTCATTCTTGGACAAAGAGAAACAAGATATAAATTATTCGAAGGCCAACAAGGTCTTTGACTCGTTGGTCATTATTGCGCCACTCTTTGGTTTCCAGAATTGAGGGGCAAAGTTTGTAGTTGCCTGCACAAATGAACATCTGGTATAATGAAAAGAAAAAAAAATGAACTTCAAGCTATCGAACCTTAAATTGAAGTTGGAAACTATTAATGTCTAGGATTTTACCTTGCCGCTCAAATTAGTTTCATTTTGGCATTAGCATCAAATGGCATTCATCTGCATTTGCCAGTGACCAATCATTTATTGTGACAAAAGAGTTATCAGGTCTACAAGAATTAACTATAGGATTTGATCTCCTAGAGAGCTTCTTCGGTATTTGAAAATGTTGGAAAGCTATAAAGATAGGGGCAAATCTGGAGGGACAATAGCATGGGAACCTCAAATTGAGGCAGGTCAACATCACCTCTTTCATCTATTAAATGAGTTAATCTCCAATAATTCAATCTTTTGCTTCTTCAAGGAGACCAAAGTGGAACGAGTACCTTTTCATCGTCTCACGCATTTTGGGGGCCAAGATATTCAGATTCGGATCAGGTACCTCTTCATTGTCTCATGCATTTTGGAGGCAAAGATATTCAGATTCTGATTTTTTCTCATTAGAGAACTATTCGGGTTATCCTGTTTGTCCCAACAATGAACAACCTTGGGATGAACCGGGTGTCTTTTCATCGTCTTTATAAAGTTCGGGGGAAGATAAAATATATGTTTCAGATATTTTATCAGCAAGAAACTGACGAGAGTACATGAATATTTTCTGCTTGCAATAAGTTTGAGACAGCATAAGCCTCTTCCGTCCTTAAAGGAGTTTTACAAATACTTTGTCTGGAATTAACAAGAGGGGTAAAAACCTGATCTGTTTTGGCTTATCATTCGATATCTTTTGTTTATCGTCTACCAAAGGTTCATGTTCTCTCTTTTCCTCTCTCTTCACCGAATGGATTTAAAGCATAAAATTGAGAGGGTTTTGAAGAATGACCAATGAGACCACACATACCAAATGTGAAAATATGCAACATTGTAAGTTTTCCATTCAATGCTAAGGCCAAAATGGCATTACCTGTATTGGTGTAGCTCAACCTTGATATCTTCTGTCATCACCTTGATATCCGCTGTCATCACAGGACAAGACAATGAGATGCACAATTGATCATACATGGGAATTTGGGCCTGAATTCCTACAGCTTTGGTTAGGTCTCAATCCATGACATCTTAATGCATTTTCAAGAGTAACTTTAGGTAAACTCATACAATGTAATCTAAACATTATGTACTACAATAGAATTAAAAAAGGCAAGTGCAAAACAACTGCAAAATGATCGCATTTTCAAGATGAAATGAAAAACCTACTGTTGCGTGTGTCTAAAAAATACAACAGCACGCATACCCGCTAGGAAGACATTTATTCCAACTTTAAGGTTGGGTAACTTCAGTATCTGTTAAATCACTAGCGAGGAGGAATTACAAGACGGACCAATGTTAGGCCACCCAAGGGTTATTTTTACAGGCGATAACAGAATTCAATGATTCCATCATCCTAACCGTATTACCGCACTATCCTCTTCTAAGTGCTTCAATAAAATTTTCCAAGTGAAACTCTTCTTTAAGTTCTGTGACTATTAGATTTAATTTGTTAATCCTCCAAGTATGAATGAAATGTAACAGACAAGAAAAGCACACTATCAAACTAAATTTTATTTTCTGATTTTCCCACTAGTCTACAGGTAGCAGGAAATCCGGTCTGCCATTAAAGTATAGAAAAGGCATTTATTGAATTCATATATCAGATGTTACGAATTATCTTACTAGCACATCAAATACTTTAGTCATGTTGCTGGCTGTGTTGAAATAAGTTTAATCCTCCTCAAAACCATTCCAGGTTCCCCAGAAGGGACAAACAAATTGGGATGGAGGGAGTAGCGTCTAAGTCTTGGAAAAAAAAAGACCGCAAATACCTTTGATAAATGAGACTCGTAAACCTTGACTGGTTCGTGTGAGGAAACTTTAGTTTTTCTTGGAAAATGGGGTCTGCCTCAATAAGATTTTTCTATTTGTTGTTCCTGAGCTATTAGCAGGGCCTGAGGATGACACAGGCTGCTTTCTCTTTTTCCTAGCTGGAGTTTTTAAGCCTTAACGTGCATCAAAACATTGTTAGGAAACTAAACAATAATGTAAGGCAAAGTTATGTTGTTTATAACCATACCACTGACTATCGTTACCGAATCCCAAAGATTGTACTGTGAAAAAATTCAAGGAGAGCAAATGTTCTATGAAAACTACTTTTAAGGAACCTTAACGAATAATTAAATCAATAAAAAAAAGGTGAGTAGATTTGCTATAAATTGTGGTAACTCACTCGATATTTACACATACAATTAATTAATACTGCTAAATTGGGAGGATGAAGGGTAGGGGAGAGGGGGAGAGAGAGGGAGAGAGATTTATGCTGGATACGGAGAGGCAAAAAGGTTAAAACACAAAAATATTCATATCTAATCCCATGCAGTGCAAAAAAATTATAAGGGCTTAGGAAAGATGTTTACAGTATAGCAATTGTGTGTTTAACAGCTATACTGTTGAAAAGATACAGATCGTATGGAAGTCTCTGTTGGGTGAACTAAAATAAATGGAAGAAGGCACAAAAAATCAACTACTTCGGATTAATTTTTGCTTCAGCCAGAAACTGGCCCTGGTTACACAAGGCAGTAAAAGTAAAATATTACACGGAGATCCACAGGATAAATAAAACAATAATTAATGAGGAAATTATAGACCTCACTGAGAAAAATGTCCAACAAAAAAGGGGGGAAATACACAATTTAAGAAACATCAAACGTCAACGAAGGTGCTCCAAAGATGTCCAACAGAAAGTAAGAGTCCAATTAGAACTGTAAACGGTTTGCAAGAGATGTTCTAATCTATTTGCATCCCTAGTTACTGCATCATTTTCTATGTAGAAAACTCAACTGCTGAGGGCTCACGTGGAGTATAGAGAATGCCCAGGGCATGAACACTACTTCTAAAACAGTCCTGACACCTCACTTAATTGGAAATTAAAAAGGGAATCAAATACAGTAGCCAGAAAAGGACTGACCTGCTCATTCCCTCACCTGCAATTGTATCTTGTTGATGGATATTGTGGTTTGAGCACTGAGGTGTTTGTCCAGAAAGAGAGTGCTACTGAAACTACCGTTGTTGAATGCTATTCTGGTGTTGCTGCTGCTGCTGAGAGTGCTGCTGACACTACTGTTGTTGAATGCTCTTCTGCTGCTGTTGCAACTACACAAACAACTTTCAGGAACCCAAAAAGGTCTGGATTCTTAAATTCATTCCACTATACAGTAATGCTTGAAAAAGAAGAACGAGTGAAGCAAGTTCTTTAATTGTAGAGAACAACTCCTCAACAAAGGAAAAAACTACCGCGAGTAACATGTCTGGATCTCCAATCTCCATGGGGCAACCAGCTTGTAGACAGCATTTGGAACAATATCACCAACAGAATTTGCAAGCCCATCCTTCTCAAAAATCATGTTTTGGTTATTTGGGAGCATTCTCAACCTTCTGCTTTCTATATCATTGGCAGATGGGGATGTCAAATTTTTTTATGCAACCAAATGCTGTTGCTTGTGCTGTGGTGTTGCATCTAGAGCTGATTAATGGAGTTAGGACCCTGCATAATGATTTCTGTTGCTGGAAAACCAAGACTATAGCTTATCCAGACCCTAACAAAATGGAGAACAGTAAAGCAGCAGCATGAAATATAATAAGTTATATTATGTGGACTCTTCTAAATCTATGTAATACACATGTTCGACACTCAACACTCAAGCATGAACGTGGGATGTGTATCCTACACGTGTAGATGATTTTCGTCAAGCAAGCTCATGTGTCTATGCGTCCAAACATAATTTGGGGCTACAATATCACGGAAGTGACACCAAAAGCATGTCATTACAGAGGAAATTTTTAGGAGTAAACTATGCGACATGGAGTCGTGTACGGGTCACGGGTGGCGGGTGCAAATATGTGTCTATGCATTAATAATTCCTCTATCAAAGACACTAGGACATGGAAAAATATTCATTAAGCATTTCATGGTATTAGGGGGTCTTGGGCATAATTCTACGGTAAACTAGAATTACTATAGATGCTTACTTGGTGAATGTCAAACTAAAAATGTTGAGCAAATATGTCGTACCTTTAACGACTGTGGCGTCGAGAGTCTGATGCAAGTACTTTAAACATTTAGAACATTCTATGTTAATTAGCGAATAAAGATAATCAATCATTTAGAACAATATCACCAACAGAATTTGTAAACCCATCCTTCTCAAGGTTCATTCTATGCTTTGGTTATTCTGAAGCATTCTCACCCTTTTGCTTTATACATCATTGGTAGATGGGGATGTCAATTTTTATTGTGCAAGCAAAAGCAACAGGTGATGTGGTGTTAGCATCTGACGCTAATTAACGGAGTGAAGACACTGCATACATGATTTTTGTTGCTGGAGATACCGAGACTGAGATCCAAGAACCTAGCACAATGGGGAATGGTAAAACAGTAGCACATAATACAATAAGCTATGTTACATGGACACTTCTAGATCTCTAAAATACCCACGTCGGACCCTCCGACACTCGAGCACGGACATGAAAGTTGTATCTGTAGATGCTTTTCATCAAGCAAGCACACATAGTGAGTTTGAGTTAAATATACAACGATGTATGAAACTTTTGTATTATGCATGAAATGCAAAATGGCACCAGGTAACACCAATTGTTGACACTAAATAAAATAAAATAAAAGCATATCAAATAATATTTATTGTGTAATTTTAATGGAAATGATAGTGGGTGAGGAAGACCAAAATTAACATGGGATGATAGTGGGAGAGGAAGAACAAAATTAACAAGAATGAGGTGATAAAAAAGGATATGAAACTACTAAATTTAAAGGAACACAACCCTAAACAGAGGAGAATGGCGGAAAAGGATTCATATAGCAGACCCAAGTGATTTGGTACACAAGGCTTTGCTTGGTTTGGTTTGGTTTGGTTTGGAGTATTTTGTCGTGTCCCAGTGCCCTAGACATAGGAATCAGGTGAATCCGACAATTAGATGCATTCTCAATCCCAACACACTCGAGTCCATGTAACATAGACCATAAGAAAACTGGTTAAATAACAATTTGGTTTCAAATTTGCATATTGATGAACCTGCAAAAGAATATTTTGCAAGGTCATGCCCATCAAAGTAATTTTTCATGACAACAAACTCTAAAACAAGAAGGAAATAATGGCAATGAATTATATATACACACAAATTAAACTCATAATCACAAATCAGGCATTGTCATGAATTCAGTGCAAACAAACACAGGCATCCCCACATTCGTTGTTGTGTGGTCAATTGACCCACTGGATTCTGAAAACTAATTGGCGATGAATTATACAAATGCACAACTTGCATTCATAATCACAAATCAGACACCATCATGAATTCAGTTCCAGCAAACACAAGCAGAGCCACATTCGTTGTTGTGGGGTCAATTGACCCACCGGATTCTGAAAATCAATAGTTAAATAAAGTCCAGCAATGAGATTTTTCCCAACAATGAAATCCAAGAAGAATCAATTACACAACCAAATGAGAGATCACTGAATGATTGTTTAGCCACATACAGTGAAACGGGTATATCATTAGATTTATTAGCAATTTCACTGCTGATTCAGAATTTTTTGTTCTTTAATTACAGTTACAACCCAGGACTTTTCTTGTAATTACAATTTTACTCGGCTTTTTGGAAAAAAATCTGTTTTGGATGAGACAATTAGTCACATACAGGTCTATTAATGATTGTTTAGTCACATACATTGAAACGGATGTATCAGATATTGATGATGAGGCAGTTAGTCACAAACAGGTATGTGATTAGGAGTGATTAGGGTTGTTAACTTAACCCTAACACATAAAATGAATTATTTATACTACCAAGTAAAGTATACATCCACTCTAGTAATCACACCCAATATTACTCACTACACACACACTCACTCTATTCTAACTCTAACATTCCCCTCAAGCTGGAGTGTATATAGCATATAATCCAAGCTTGCTACATAAAAACTTCAATTATATTATGCAAATGTCCACTCAATTCACTAATTAGGGTTAAATCTATACTATAAAGTCCATATTAATGCATTTAATAGGCATCCTACCTCTTAGAGTCAAACCCCCAATTTGTAGAGAAACCCAAAACTCGTAAAAATCTGAAGTCAAACCCCCAATCTGTAGATCGTGATTTCGTAAGTGATGTTGTGAAAATCAAAGGTTTTGGACTTTGATTTGTGGAGATAAAATGGAGAAAAAATGAAGAAAAAGAGAGAGAGAGAGAGATACGTTGCTCGTTTTAACAATTTGAATGAAAAAATACACTTTAGACCCTCTATCTACTAAGTAACTGATTTGGTACTTGCTAAATCTCAATTCTTGCACTTTGGCCCCCAAAGTACCAAAAATGACATAAAACTAAATTTAATGGCTTTCATACACACTCCAACACACATGGGCCCTACCACTCTTGGTCAAAGGACCAAACATATAATTCGGGGACTAAAATACATATATGCAACTCATGAATTAAAATTCCGCATATCATCACATAGTTTGTATAGATAGATAGATAGATAGATAGATAGATTTAACCACAATTAAAAATTTTAAATATTAAAATTAACTACGAGTCTCTACACAGGTGCATCAGATTTCCATAGAAACAGAGCTCAAACCAACAACAACGATAATCACATAGGCACAATTAGCAAACTAACAAAAGAAACATATAACGAGGCAACCAGCCCTACGAAGAACTAACATCGAACAATCAGAGCCAACTAGGATCACTGAAACAACTCATAAGACAACCATGAAAGCAGACGTATAACACAAGGGCATAAACAAATGGCCCACAAACAAGAAACCTCATGAACACAACAAATCGACCTCAATCAGTAGCAAACGAGATCAATCGAACCAGCACAGTACGACACGAACCTCAATCGGAGACAAATCAAGCCTGGGTGTGGTTTAGTGGCATCTCTAGAACTAGAAGAGGGCTAGATTACCTTCGGCTCAGGCTCGAAAGTGGCCTGTAATGTCAATCGAAGCCCTCACAAGGCTGGACGAGCCTCGATCTGGGCAGCATAGACAACGATGAAGGTCGTCGTGGCCTAATGAATAACGATGAAGGTCGTCATGGCTTGACGAATAGCAATGAAGGTCGCCGAAGTGACGTTGAGCAGCGACGATGGTCGCTGGAGTCAGATTGACCCCTTACAGACCTAAATCGACCGTAAAAAAGGTCCGACAAGCCTCTATGAGTCCAGATCAAACTTTTGGACTTCTGGGCTAGGCTTGCCAGAGGCCCCTGGGGTACGCCTGAGGTCGGTGGTCACCGGTGGCTGGTGGAGGTCACTAAAGATTGGTGGCTATGTTCGGGTTAGGATTTTTTGATTAGGTGGTCGTATTAGGGTTAACATGCTCTGATACCACGTGAATAGAAGTTATTGGGATTTTTAACTTAAGCCGTACACATAAAATGAATTATTTATTCTACTAAGTAATGTATACATATAATCTCCTAATCACACCCAATATTACTCACTACACCTATACACACACACTACTCTAACTCTAACAAGGTCCATAAATATTTCTATCTACAAGAAGACAACACAACGAGGAATCATATAATCTTACTGTGAGATACACTCTTTTGCAGTCGAATTGTTGTAACCCTAGTTCGATCCTAAAGCGATAAGGAAATTGTCAGTTACAAGCATCACTACATATATTAATCACAATAAATTACTAAATCTAGATGTTAACTTCTAGATTCTCTTCACCTAAATAGGGATATGGAAGAGCAGTGTTGGTTGTTACCTTCGTGATGCAAGTTTGCTGCTGTGAGATAGCGATGAGGGATTGCTTTAGCGAATCACAAGAAACCCAAACAATGAATGTACAAATGGAAAAATCGGAGTTTAATCAAATGAACCGTGTTAGAAAGATACACGATAACAAAAATGAAGGGGAGAATCAATATGAGTATACTAGGAATTCCAATTAATAGTCCTTCAGGACCTGCAACTCTGGGTTCAATACAGAATTCATCTCGGTCTTTATGGGGAAAGAGAAGTGAATAGAGCACAAAGAATCATCTTATATGGGGAAAGAGAAGTACTCACTGGTGTAGACCTAGAAAGTTGTTGGTTCCAAGGTTGAACTTGTGGCAACAAAGCACTAGCTGAACTATGAAGCACTTGCCTAAATATAAAGACAAACAACTATGATAGGATATGCATTAGATGCATCAACCATATATTTGATTGTATATCAGAAAAGAGGTCCCATGATAACAAAGCAGTTAAATTTTTTCTATTCAATTTTTTCTATACAATCTGAAGGCATAAAATCTATGCCACCATAGAATAGTTGCACAAAATAGGCACTGCACAACAATCACCACCAAGGCACCAACTGATGCGTCATTTCTTGTCCACTTAATATTTATGGATAGATATGCACCAACTTTGTAAAAATAAAATAGAATGAAAGCAAATGCCTCGCATGATCAAGCTTTTTTTACTTTTTCTTTAATATGTAAAAAATCATGCACACGGAACATGTCTATCTTCTGATAAAGTTAATTTAAGTTGCATAGAAAGTACCCTGAAGGCTGGCTAGCCGCAGCCACTTTCAATATTGAAGCATGTTTTGGATCCAGAAGCTGGCCCACATTCTCATCAAATCTTTGTTGTAAGAAAAAAATCAAAACGGTTAAAGTGGAATAATTCTATGCACCAAAAACCCCAAACAAAACCTATACCTTTATAGCTGCAACATGTAAAGAATCGCTCTGAAGTGGTAGTTTTAATCGTTCCTCGTGTATTTTCTTCGCCAAAGCATTAGCCATTACATGGTTATGTCTCATAAGAGGGTCGTTGCCAACAAGCCCATTAGCAGTGCCATTTAGGAGGTGGACCCCATATATTCATTGTTGTTGCTGTTGTGCTGCTATTGGTTTTGATGTGCCTGCTGAGCACGCCTCCAAGCCTTTCCATAACTGCCCCTATGCCACAATCCTTTTCAATTTGTGCATAATTGCCTCTTTGCAAGTAATCCAGGGCATTGATGCACATTTGGTATATCAAAACCTTCTCCTATTCCATATATGTTTTCTTAATGATGCATTAAATAGCACCAGATTGATGACTATGGCACGTAGACAATTCACAAGTTGAGCACTGTGGACGATCAACGGTGAAAAGCACACCCCAGAAGTAGAGGGCATCAAGTACATGGTAAGTAAGAGCTAATGGGATAAATGAGAAAGGTTTGTCTATACATGCTGCCTTTCTCTTTCATTTCTTATTATGTGAAATATATACAAGCAAAATTCATGTGCTAGAAAGTACCATATAAGCACCGGCTTGTCCTCCTAATGTCCAGCTTCACGATATTGGTCCTACAATGCATACTACATGTCATTTGATAGCACCTATGCGACCTGACAATATTGTAGCCTTAAATTCAAAAGAACAAGTTGATTTATATGAACAATCAATTAAGATAATTTACTTCGATTATTCGATATAATGATCCTAATGATGACATACCAAAACACAATAACATCCTATTATTTCACGAGACCGAAATGAAACTATTCACAAAACATAACATCGATGTATGCACTTAAATTTAAGCAATTAAAAGTAGGACAAATAGAGATGCATGTGAAAACAAACAAAGATGGGATTATGGTTGAGAATGATGATGGGAGGATATGTTATGGCAGACATGTGGTAAGATGAATGAGTATGAGTCTAATTACAAATGGTTCCTGGCATTAAGACAAGACAATAAGCTGAGAGTGGAGGCAACAAAATTCTAACGAATCTAGATCTTCAGGACAACAGTGACATCAAGTACATTTCACAACGAAGGAACAGTATGCTTAGTTATAGCACATAAGTCACATGGATATAATCATGCAAGTGTACTTTTTAAGTGAAGTAAAACAGTTTGTTATGGATTTAAGTGTCCAATAAAATCTTACGAAAACCAGTTAAATTTCATTCGAATAAGAAAAATTAGAAAGAAAATAAAGAAGAAATCTAACTTGCTTAATCAGGGTAAGCAAATATAAAGCATACTGTGGTTAGGGGAGTTTAAAAACCCCAAACACCAGTTCTAATTTCTCAATTAAAACCCTAATCTACAAAGCCCTCAAAACAATCAAGAAAAGCATTTAGTGAGAACTCGAATTCAAACCAATCGATTGAAGAATTGGACTTCCAAGCAATTGAGAAGAACAAACCCTCCGATCTTCAAAACAAAATCACAAATCAGTTAAACTCCAAATCTTAAGAAACAAAATCATCATAACCTCTGAATTGCAAGAATCTAAGTGAATAGATCACATAGTATGCGAATTATAAACATATTGTGATTAGAGGAGTTCAAAAACCCCAAACACGAGTTGAAATTTCTCAATTGAAACCCTAATCTACACACCCCAAAAAAATGAATCAAGAAAAGCAACAGCTTGAATTCAAACAAATGAATGTGATGGTGGTAAAGCCAATCGATTGAAGAATTGAAGCTTCCAAGCAATTAAGAAGAGCCATGTGAGAGAACAAAGCATCCGATCTTCAAAACAAAACCACAAATCAAGTAAACCCTAAATCTTAAAAAACAAAACCGTCATAATCTTTGAATTGCAAGAATCAAGCGAATAGAACAAAGGGTAAGCGAATTAAAAAATGAATCAAGAAACCCTAATCTAAACAGTCAAAAAAATGAATCAAGAAAAGCAATCAATGAGTGCTTGCATTCAAACCAATGAATGTGATGGTGGTGAAGCCAATAGATTGAAGAATTGAAGCTTCCAAGCAATTGAGAAGAACAAACCCTCCAATCTTCAAAATGAAAACACAAATCAGGTAAACCCTAATCTTAAAAAACAAAACCATCATAACCTTGGAATTGCAAGAATCTAGAATTTACAAACAACAAGCTTCGACAAGCTTCCAAGATCAAAGTCGGTCGTGTCTAAGTCGCTAGCCATCCCCTCTCTCTGCGATATGTTTCTTACTCTCTCTTTCTCTCTGTTCAGCGACGCCGACTACGACTACTTAAATAGTTTCAGAGCATATTGTTTTGGCCCTTTAGGGCCCTTAAAAACCCTAATTTCCAACGGTAACATATGAGATTGTGTGGTGTTCGAACAACCACACGATCTCTTTCGCGGACAGCACATCAGAATCGTAATGTTATACTCCTTGCCTCCAATTTGAGTTCAATTTAACCTAAACAAATTATTGTATAAAAAAAACTAAATAAAAAAGGGTAAACTACACTTTTTTCCCCTAAAATATTGATAGATTTTCACTTTGGTCCTTAAACTACATTTTTTATCCTATTGACTCTTAACCTATTAATATTTCTCAGCTAAATACAATCGCTTAACCCGTCAAAGTTTTTGATGAAATGTAACACGTGGCGCCAGGTGACAATCCTATTTGTACCCTTACCCAACCCAATCCCCCCAAAATGTCATAGTGCTCTTTCTATGGATTTATCATTGGTCCATCTTTATAATTCAAAACATTCAATTTATAGAATCCACTGAGCATATGACCTATGTAAAAAATTAAGTCACTCAGACATCAGTAGTCTAATGATCGGATATCATTTGTCTTAGAGTATATTTAAAAAAGTATACTTGTCGTTCATTTGTTTTAAAATAAATGTGTCAAAATCATGTAGTTAATGATGTTCGATCAATATGATTTTTGATTAGATGATCAACTCAACGAGCTCTACAATACTAATGGTATGGATTATTAAAATGAATCTAAAACGAACCCAATTTTAAGGACACTCCAAAATTGTAGTGTTTTAAATGCACCACGCTAACCCAAAACAAACGCGGGATAGTCTTGACAATATTAATAAACAAATGATTAATTGGTTGGATGGTGTGCTAGCTAGCTATGTCCATATATTACAATAATAAAATTTAATTCCCAAATTCCTGGGCATATATACTTCTATCATATTCACGTACTTATTCATCAATTTTTTATTTCATCACATACCTGATAAAATATGATTTAACTAGATTGTACGTTTACATAATATTTAATATATTACACCCAATTGCTTCAACACAAAATAAAAACAGTCTCTCCAACACAAATAGTTTAAAGTTCACGTTTTCTTCATCTTTGATAAAATCAAACCCACCGCGTAGACATTCAATTGGATCAAGTCACAACATACGCCTTCTACTAGTGTACAACTATGGAGAGACTATGTTGTAATTCCAATATTGGCCTCTCTTACTCTGATTGGCCTGTAATAGTAAGAAGATGTTCTGAAGCCAGGTTCCCTATGCCTAAATGGATGAATGAAGAAGCGTGCCTGGGTTTCCCCACTTCACGAAGAATGGGATAGGAGCGAACCGGTCGCGCAAAAGGTTGGACCAGTATAATGACATCCGGGATATCTATTACAAGCAACCAACTAAATGATACCACTAAATTAACCAGGATAAAAATCAGATAATATATAAGATTTTGTTGAAATTAAATATATGTAGATGCTGTAAGCATGCACCCACCAACAGTGTCGGCCCTGGGCATAGGCCCAGTAGGCCTGTGTCTGGGCCCCCCCGAAAATAGCCTCATTTTGGGGTTCCCAAGTCCAAAAATTGTATATGGAATTATGGCCTTTTGTGTACTGAATTATATATTTTTTGGTACATCAAATTAATAGTCTTGTATGTGTATTACAAGTTTCAAATTTTATTTAAAACTCACAAGAGATGTTGATTTTTGTTACAATAATAGTGTCATTTTTTATCGGGAAAAAAAAAAGTGAAAGGCCTCAAATTGAGATTAGAACTGGGGCCTCGAAAAACTCAGGACCGGCACTGCCCACCAATTGAGAAACCCATGAAACGACACAGATGAGAGAGTTGGTATTGGTACAAATACTGTCCTAAGTCACAAATCCTTTGAGCGAGAGCAAGAGCGTGATGGTACTGATACTAATACTATGGCAATTCACAAATTCTTCAAGCGTGAGCGTGAGATCCAAGGATTTGTATGACTTAAGTAATTGGAGCGCGATTTGTAGACATGTGTCGTTCACGGATTATGTGACTTAGGTACTGCCAACTGGGTGTACGTACGTCGATGAGAACGAAGAAGTCGATATTTTGTTGGTGTTGGTGCCATCAGATTCGGATTATATCCATGCAGCCATCTAATTCCCAACCAACCGACTGTGTCCCCAATGATACTCCGTCTCTGTCCTTCAATGTGATGTTTACTCCTTGGATGGGTCCTTACATTTCTCCTCCTCCCATCCAATATTGAGCAACTGACACGTGTATTCAACTTAATTCAAATGCAATTACTAAATTAATATTGGAAGGACCCACCTGAACTAGACTTTATTTTTGCAGTTCTGCAATGGATTTTTCATCATTAATTCACTTATACCCTTGAAACTGGTTTTTAGCCTAATTTAAAGATTATCAATTGTGTAGTGATTCTATTCTATTAGAGGTCATGACATGAAAGTTGATTTTGAAAAAAAGGAAAATGTTAACCACAGTGATCTAGTGGGCAATTTTTAAGGTGTAAAAAAGAGAGAGAATACGTTATAATGTGTAAATTAAAAAATTGTATTAAACAATGTGAAATGATATTGAAATTCTAACTTTTCTGACATTATTTGTGCATTAATCGACGCTTTATTAGGCAATTGAAAGGAATACTATTAAACAATAAACGAATCTATAAAAAAAATGAGTAGTGTCTATCTATTTAAAGTTTGACAAATACTAAATTAGATGCATGACAACTTCACATAATAGAGTAGTAGTGTGATTCATTTCGAGCAACGTTTATATGGCAATGGTCTATTCGTTGTCTTGATCAATCTAAGTTTGGGACCATATGCTTCTTCTTCCTTCACTGTTTAGGAATTAGGTTTTAAGAGCCATTGATCACACATTAAACTCCAAAGGTGTTGTATGAGGAATGGAGTTATTGAGTACCTAGGGGAACAAAATGTAAAACTATATTAAAAGAGGTGCGTGAACAAATTATGGCCATAGTCCTCTACCACCTCATAGTGGTCAAGTACTGCATTAGGGCTCAACACACCACCACCAACGCCGCCACCGGATCGCCACACCCAGCGGATGCCACCGTAGTGGACGAGAAAATCCTCGAGACTATCCCCATCCTTGCCTACTCGGCCCGAAACCACGCCCTCTTTCTCGAGGAACAAAATGAATGCGCGGTGTGCTTGGTCGAGCTGGCGGAGAGAGAAATGGTGCGCCTACTGCCTAACTGCAGACGCGTTCCACGTCCCCTGCATGGACCAGTGGCTTATGGGGCACACCATACGCCCCATCTTCCGGTATCCCGTAGTTGCAGAAGTTATTCCAGTCGTTGTCCATCAGGAAAATGATCGACCACACCATCCAATACAACAATCTCAGGAAAATGATCAAACAGGTGGCGAGCGCTTTTTGCTGCGCCACTGTGCATCCTTCATGTTGCCTACGGAGAGGAGTCCGGGGCGTTTAGTGGCAGGTTTGAAGCGATCCTTGTCGATGGATCAGTCTTTTCTCGTCATTAATATGGAAAGAGCGAAAGGATTAGATCGTCAACATCCTCCTCTTCATCATCTTCTTCTACTAAAGTGGATGATATAAGATCGAATAGGGATCGATCTGTGGGCATTCGTCTTCCAAGTTGTAATTTTATACTTAAACAATGCATAATCTTTGGAACAACGATGCTCTCATATGTGCAACCAAAGGAGCAGAAGCGTCGGTCAAAAAACTCAAGTATTGAGATGTTTTCTTTGTATTTTGCAATTAAAATTTAGTTACGTTGGATCTTTCCGACATCAATTTACTAATGAAGTAAACAAAAAATTGTGCAGATGGGATGGTTTGAAAGTGTTCTTGAACTTGAGCAGAACTTTTTTTATGAGAAAGATGATGAATTTATGAAGTTAAACTTTCAGAAGATAAAAACCTGTCGGTTCGGGCCATTTCTTAAAGTCTATATTTTGAAA
>BRYF01000018.1:18225312-18227812 GCA_030159135.1 Actinidia polygama
TGTTTCAGCCCAAATGTGCAGGTGGCAAAGGGAACTTGTCTCGTACATTATCCTCTGATCCTAAAGCTCGGCTTGGGAAACTCCATCAGGATAAGCTCACCGAATGAGCTATCACGTGAAGATACCGACCGAACTTGCTATGAAGTGACAGTCCGGCAGCGTCTCTCATCCAAGCTCGGCCGGGAGTGAAGCAGGATATTTATCCTCTTACAATTATCCCTCAGCTTACATGAGCTTGGTCAACAACTGCAAAAGTTATGTGCATTGTTGTTCAAGAGCCTAGGTTTGAGGTAGCCCGAACTCGTTTTCCCTGTCCTTTCCGTGTCACGTGTCAGCATCTGGTTTGCTGTGGAGTCGACATTCCCCTTGATCATCCGGCGTGGTCCGCATCTCGGTCACCGGTGGCTTATCCCAACCCATGCCCCGAGCCTTATTCGACGATCCTCCTTCTAGGTTTTGATGAGGAGGAGTACTTAACCGTCCAGTGGAGGGGGAGGATAACACGCAGGTGGGCGTGACCGAGGTGAAGGCGGAGAGGGAAGCTGGGAAGGAGCCTAACCGAGCAACAAGCGGGTCATTGGACACCCCAGAGCAGTGAAGCTTATTTGACATCGGGGTTTGTCTGGTTTTGAAAAATTTTGTAAATAAATTCCTGAACAAGTCTCATTAAGGGCAAGCACTTTTGCTGCAAATATGCTTCTTTTGTTGCTAGCTCAGTTTTACCTTTTGCATGCCTTAGCGTAACTTTGCTTTAATATAGATTTGACATTGAATGTTTAGGACACCATGAGCTCGGTGCTCTGGTAGCTCGGCAAATAGTCTCGCCTTGGATTAGGACATCTCAAGCTCATGCTTGAGTAGTTCGGCGAATCATCTCGTGCTTGGTTTAAGACATCCTGAGCCCCGTGCTCAAGAAAATGAGGATTGTATCTCGTTTAGATAAATTTTACACTTAGAAAAATTTTGGTATGAAAGATTGAATTCCTCTAAGCGGGGAGATAAATATGTTTCTCAACACTTACAAAATTTTTCTTATGAAAGAATGAATACCTCTAAGCCAACGTAAATATGTTTCTCAGCATTTAAATTTTTTTTGGCAACTAACAAACACCCTTTGGATAGTTCAAGCCGAATCAGAATGTAATTCAACTAGAATGAAATAGCGGAACTCAAATATTGCATGATCGTAAACAATTACAACCTTTTTATGTTAAATGGCTCGGTTTAAAAGTAAATTAGTTACATTTTTTATTGATAAAATCCTTTTAGGTTGTTGGAGTTCCAAAGTCTCGGAATTTTCTTGCCCTCCAGTCCTCAAGATTGTAAACTCATTTCCCAGCGAGCTTAGTGATTTTGTACGGATCTTCCCATTTTGGGCTGAGCTTCCCATCCACCTGGTCCTTGGTATTGCCAGCAACCTTTCTTAAAACGAGGCCGTCAACTGAAAATTCTCTGTGTTGGACCCTTTGGTTGTATGCTTTGGGGAGCTCTTTCTGATAGTTTGCCATTCGTATAAATGCATTTTCTCTTCTTTCTTCAGTGAGGTCGAGGTCCTGAGCTAGCACCTCCTCTTTGTGATCATTATTGTAAGCTTCAGTTCAGATTTTGGGCAACTCGACCTTCAGTGGGATTACAACTTCGAAACTGAAAGCCAAAAAGTAAGGCGTTTCGTTCGTTACTTTTCACGGTGTAATCCGGTAGACCCACAATACGTTCGGTAGTACCTCGACTCATTTGCCTTTCGCATTTTCGAGCCTCTTCTTGATCCCTTTCGCTATAGTTTTGTTGATTGCCTCAGCCTGCCCGTTGCACTACGGGTAGCTCAGCGTTGAATTGTAAAACTTAATTTTAAGCTTGTCTAACAACTTCTTGACTTTCTGGCCTACGAATTGGGTTTTGTTAGTAGACACGAAAACTCTAGGAATGCCAAACTGAGTAAGAATGTTGTTGCATATCAACTTAATCACATCGACCTCTCTGATTTGGACCAGCGGTTCAGGTTCGATCCATTTGGTGAAGTAATGTGTGGCAGCTGGCAAGAACTTCTTGTTTTCCGAAGCTCGGGGAAGTACCCTACGATCTTCTAGGGATGAAAGGAAATCGATCACAGACGATGGTGGTGGCTGACAAGCGATTCTCAGTGGCTGGACGTGTTCGGCCGAGCCTGCAAGACAACAATAGTGAGAATGATTACCTGGAGCTATTATGGCGACGGCTCTCCGATGGTCAAGTTAATGACCAGAAAAGAAGAGAGAGAAAGAAGATAACAAGAGAAGGGTTCTTGGCTCTGGCATTAGAGAAAGAAAATCTCAAGAGAGAGAGGCAATATTGCTTATGAGAGAAGGTATGTCCCCTTTTATAGTGCAGCTTAACGCTTGTGAGGACGCGACGACTGCCATGTCAGCGAGTAAGCAGATGACCCAATCATGCTCCTAGAGCGTGGTTGGTAATTGGCCCATTGCATCATCGGTGTTTGAGCCTAGGCGTACGAGTGGCAGAA
>BRYF01000018.1:18290312-18295312 GCA_030159135.1 Actinidia polygama
TAACATTAAAAAATAAAAAGATAAACATTTCTCTTCTTTTCATGATCATCTTGAGGAGCATGTTAGAAATAATGATAAGGTCTATCTTATCTCTTGGAATTTAAATAATAAATTAGTCTTATCATTACTACTATTAGTCTATAAATATTAATATATACATTTAATTATTTAACTTAAGTAAAAATAATATTATTGAATTCTTTCGTAAATGTAGGCCATGACGGCCTAACAGCTTAAATCTTCTCTCTATTATTTCTCTATTTTATATTCATCTTTGAAATTTGATACCTCTCAACAATCTTCGTACCATATTGTTTCTATATTGTTTTTTTTTGGTTTGATATTCTTGTCTCTGCTGATATGTGTTTTCCATGTTAGTTATTGTGTAATTAAATAGTACCATGCGTTTCACGAGTTTGATTTTATTTAACTACTTTAAAAGTAATTGAACTTTATTATCGTAAGGGAATAAAATACAAAATATCACTTTTAGCCAAGTTAAGGCAAGCACAAATTGTCGCTTTATAGCAAACTCGGTGGGATTACTGAGTCGGAGTTTGGTCGAGACGCAATGGTCAGCGGCGATCCTAATGCACAACAAGGTTTGATCTCAGTAATAAATTAAATTATATACTTTTAATATTAACAAATTAAACTCTAGATAAACATCTTGTCACAATTAAAATTCTTTGTTGGTCTCTGTTTCATTAGGATTGATATAACCAACTAATTCTTGCAAAAAAAATTAGATAAACATCTTTCAAAGTTATCAGCCTTTAAAAAACCTTAATCGATGTAATTATGGCTCATTTTTAAGTTAAAATCAATGCAATTAGAATTCATTTTCAAGTTAAATATTGTCCAAGCTATTTTTCAGAATTTTACTTCAACATAAACCATAATTGCATTAATTAAAGAGTGATAACATTGAAATACATCATTTTTTAATTTTTGTGGCAAGAATTAGTTAATTCCGTGAACCCTAATTCAATTGTGACCAGATCAAAATTTTAAGATTTAATTTGTTATAATTAAACTGTATGATTTAATTTGTTACTTTGGTTAAATTCTTGGAATTTTTATGTACTTTTCCTTAACTTTTTATTGATTGACAAAAGACAAATTAGCAAAAAATGAGACAATATTATAGAATCAGAAGAATAAAAAATAAAAAATAAAAAATAAAAATATTATATGAAAGCTTTCGTCCATAAATCTATTCAATTAATTTTAGTTGCATTCCACTTATTTGAAGTTCCACCCTAATTCAAAAATAACATTAGCTTAATTTTTTCACGTTAAATTGTTTTTTTTCTTAAATTTAAATTCATCTCGCTAAGAAAAAATTAAAACATTAATATTTTAAAAACTATAAAAAAAATTGTTACAGACAAAAAAAATTGAAATTAATAAAGTTAAAAAATCATAAAAAAACAATACCCAGACAGGCCTAAGTCATTAGCCTTTGAAAAGATGACATTGTTGGCATGACATCGTTCTTTGAAGCATGGGCATGAGGGCATCATTGTGGCGGCCTTTACATGCTTTCTCTCTCATCTCTCCTCTGTGTATATATATATATATATACACCATCAACTCACCATCTCCTTCACTCCTCTCTCTCTCTCTCTCTCTCTCTTAAACTTTAATGAATACTCCTATATAAGACGGAAAATAGTTATAGCAGTAGTAGGTAACAGTTGAGGATGGTGGTGGCATGAATATGAATATGAATATGATAGAGAGGCGGCCATGTGCAGCATGCAAGATTTTGCGGCGGCGGTGCGTGGAGAAATGCATTTTGGCACCCTATTTTCCCCCCACCGACCCACTCAAGTTCACCCTTGCTCACCGACACTTTGGAGCTAGCAACATCATCAAGTTCTTGCAGGTATATATAGAGGTCTTGTTAAATACCCCTCAATACGTGTTGGTTAAAAAATAAAAAAATAACTTTTCAATACATATTTCATATTTATCAATATATTTTTATATATTTTTTATATTTTTCAATACATTTTTAATTCCTTAACCCACATAGGTGGTGGTTAGCCTCATCTCACAACACATGATTAACCAGCTTGGTTCATCTATCCTTAATTGGCTTGTGTAATTTGGAAATCACATCTACCATCGAGAGTGTAATTATGTCACTCAAACCCCTCCTTGTATTTGGAGTGGTATGAAATAGTTAATCACCAACTTATTAAAATTTTAAGTTGTTAGAAAGAGTGACAATTTTATTATTTATTATATTCTCAATGCACGCCGCTTAACGTGAGGCTAAGTTCTTCTTCATAAGCGGACAATACGTGTAAATATTTTAATTCAGTAAGTGGTGAGATTTGAATACATGATCTATGTCTGATTTAATATTAGGTGAAAATATCAACCTACAACTCATTTAAAGCATTCGATCCCTCTGGTTCAACCAATAACAAGGTAGGAGATTTCACACACTATCGAGTGAGTAAACATAATCGCACTCTCCTACAAGTGTTTTCCATATAGAAACCCTATTTAGACCAATCATACTGAATATATAATTAATGTTCACCTACGTACCTTGATATATAAAAATGGTTAAATATAATTATTCTTTCTTTTCAGAAATAATTACTTCATTACTCGAGGCGTAGCTAGCTTGGTTCGCTTTGCTTTGCTTTGTTTTCTAAGTGAAAAAATAAAATACTCGTTTATCAAAATAATTTTTGTTTCTTCTTCTATCGAACAAATCTCTAAAAAAAATAAATTAAAAATTAGATATTCAGACGCAATTTACTTTTAAAGTTTCTGCTATATCTTGTTCTGATACATCTATGTATTCAGACGCAATCCATGTATCTCTTGTTCTGATACATCTACTGATCTTCGGATTCAACAAGTTTCCAGAAGAATTGTCATATTTTTGTTGCTTTTACACGTTTCTGCTATATCAGTCGTCTTGCTGTACATACATACATGTGGAGAGGTTATTTCCACCATTTCGAGGGATTTTTAAGGTCAAGACTCAAGAGTAGTAGTGTTTCCAAATAGATAATCAATGTTTTTTTCACAAATTTTAAATTTTGGTTTGAAATAGGTCGAGTCCTTGTCTTGATCATACAATCCGATATCGATGTGTTAATCGAATTTTTTTTCCAGGAACTTCCGGAGTCTCATAGAGAAGATGCAGTGAGCAGCATGGTTTACGAAGCAAACGCCCGGTTCAAAGACCCAGTTTATGGGTGTGCAGGCACAATTTACCATCTTCAAAACCAAGTCAGTGAACTCCAAGCAAAGTTGGCCAATACCCAAGCACAACTTATTAGCATGCAATGTGAGAAAGATGATTCACTGGCCTTAGTTTATTCATACATGTCACAACAACAACAACAACAACAACATGAAGAACATGTGCCTTTGGATCATAGCTTAGACTTTCCTCTTGATGATGGCAAGTTTAGCCATGCTTGGGAGCCTCTATGGAGATGAAGCAAATATTGAAGAAATCTGAAAGTTTTTATATATGCTATGTTTGGCAACATTTTTGTGTTCAATTCTTAGTTTCGTTTTCAAAAAACTAATCTAAAAATTATAAACAAAGCGTGTTTGGTAACTATTTCGTTTTCAAAAAATTCTTCTCTCTTAGAACGTCTTTATCTCGTACGTTGAATATAAAAAACCAGAAAATTTGACGGGTACCCTTCCATTTATTTTTTCAATGAGCATCTTCAGGAGATATTTTAAATTTTAACTTCAAGAGTGTACTTTACTTCCATGATCAAATATTGAAGTCTTAGTACTCAAACATACTCTTGAAATTTTATAATTTAATAGTTCTATGTATTTTTGCTACCTTTATTATGCATTCTAAGACTTTTTGTAGTGTAGTTTGATATAAGGGTAAATTTTACTCACCTGCCAAATACAATCACTTTTATTGTAATTTCAAAAATAGTGCTGACCTACCTTACTTTTGAAACTAATGTCAGAATTCCTCTATAGCTAATTTTTGTGTAAAAATAACAAAATTACCCTTTGATTTAAGACTTTCAAAAAAATAAAATTCTCAATACACACATTAAAATAAATACTCTTTTTTTCTCTCAAAATATCATTTATTTTGTAAACTACTTTATTTTTATTCTTTATCAATAATTTTTTTTTAAAAAAGAATTGATCTAAATTGTTTCCTTTTTAAGTACTATTTATAAAATGTACTCAACTTTGTTATCAATAAAAAAAATTTAAAAATTTAATTTAAATATTTTAATTTTTAAGTACTCCTAACATAAACATATTTAAAAAAATAAACTTTGTTATCATTTAAAAAAAATAGAATATTTTTTTATTTTAATTTTATATTGAGAATCTTTTTGAAAGCCCTCATTCAAAGGATAATATCATTTTTGCACAAAAAATTAGCTCTAAGGGAAATCTTGACATTAGTTTCAAAAATAAATAAAAAACAGTACTATTTTTGAAACCACATGAGAGGCTGGTTGTATTTGTCAAAACCTCGGGAGGTCGGTAAAATTTACCCTTGATATTATTATTTTTTTTGCTCAAAGATAAGGATTTCAAAGGTAATAATAAATTTAAAATAGATATAATATTTCAGACAAAAAAACAACTACTACAAACTAGAACGAAAACTGGAAACAAGACAAAATTGATCAAAGTTAATCTCGGTGAACTCCTTTGAACTGCTTCTCTTTTCTTTTTATCTGATAGCTTTATTCTCCAAATTTAACAATAATATTTGGGCAGAAGTGGGACATTCAATTTCCTACTTAGTTTGGTGATTAATTTATTTCAAATTGCATAAATAATTGGGAATAATATTTTTATTCTAACATTCTTATTCTCCCTAAGAATTATCGTCTTCCAGAAATCGCCTTAACTTCTATATTTTTTTTATCTCTTTCTTTTTCTTCCTCACCATTCCCTTTCTTGTAACAGTGGTTGTGAGGGAAAAAGTATTTTATGAAATCGTTATACCACGATTGTTGCCAATC
>BRYF01000018.1:18317812-18325312 GCA_030159135.1 Actinidia polygama
AATCTGCCTTTTGCCGAAGAATTGTGGGTTTGCAACTACTCATGGGAATAATCTGTTTGTGGGTTTAATTATTGGTTGTTTGTGGGTTTAAGGCTTAAGCTGATCAATTTGTCGAAACCCGACAACCAACCCGCCAAACCGAACATTTTCGAGTTTTGCAGTTTGGTCGGTCGGGTTCGGTCCAGCAATTTGGTAAATCGACTTGGGTCGGGTAGGTTGACTGTTTTGGCCAAAATGGAGGCCACCCGACCCGCGGACATCAAATTATCAAGTCACGAGCATCAACGTCAAGTTGGTTAAAAGTCACTTTTTGACTAATTTAGCCAATAAAAACTTTAATAATGGTTCATATTATATTAGCTTAAAAAATAAATTTATTAAAGTATCTAGTCAAATTTGACTATTCACTATTCACATATTATTTAAAGCATAAATTATATTTTGCACTCTTATATTTTTATTAGAATATTTCGTTAGATCCTTCAACTTTTAATTGTATCAATTAACTTCTTAAACCTAGTCATTTCATCCGTATACTGTTCAATAAAAAATATATAGGTTCAAAAAAATACGAACATTTTAAAATTATAATTTTAAAACATAACATATTTTGAATAATATGACCGTTTTAAAAATATATATCTTTTAAAAAATATTAACTTTGGACTAATATAACCAACCATCTTGAAAATAGAATGAGTAAATAATAATAAAATAGAATTATAATAACGATGTTGATAGAGTTATTGTTTAAAAAATAATTAATTAAAATAAAATTAATATTTTTTAATTATAATATATCTCAATTTTACTGAGAACGGGAACACGATCATGTTGGAATCTCAATCCTAGGGGCTAGCCGGCGAGGCTGTCATTGAACCAGAGTCTGTAACGTAGGGGCCGGCATGATTCTTGTATGGTCAACTTAATGCCATCACATGTTTAACAAATTCACTCATATGGGCCCAGAAATGCTTTATTGGGTGTGACTCAGACTAAGATAAGTTTTTTTAAAGTTTGTTATTAAAAAAGTCAAGATTTTTTTATTTTTTTGTTTTTTTGACTTTATTTTAATTAAAAATAAATAAAAAATTAAAAAAGTCAATTCTGATTAACTTTTTTATTTATAAATTTAAAAAAAAAAACAAAAAATTAGAAAAGTTAATTCCAAACAGAGCCTACATTAAAGTTTCCATTTTTCTCAAGCATGTGTATAATAATAATAGAAACACCAAGGAATTTAGATTTAAAAAAAAATAAAAGTTAAAATAAATAGTTCAGATTTACTTGAACGTGGAGAGTATATAACTACTGAATTTTTATGATTCATTTTTCAATTCGAAAAATGTTTTTGATTCAAACCGAGCATGTTTTCAATCCTTTGAAGTGGGGATGAAGTGAAGTAGTCTTGAAGTGTGCAAAACGACATTCGTTTTGTACATTTCAGGTTAAAATGGCGTTGTTTTAATTAACAACAAAAACGACGTCGTTTTATGTTACCACAAAACGACGTCGTTACGTCGTTTTATACATTTCAGGTTAAAATGACGTCGTTTTAATTAACAACAAAACGACGTTGTTTTATGTTACCATAAAAACGACGTTGTTTTAGTCCTGAAGTATACAAAACAATATCATTTTATATATTTCAGAACTACTTCACCCCATCCCTACTTCAGAAGATCTGAATCTCGGGTATTTTGCAAGAGACAGCTATGTATGACACCCATTCATTGATTGTGACACTCCAATGCAATGCAATGTCTTGCCTTTCGTTTTTCTCTTGAAAAACAAATTTGAGGAGTATCAATGGACTGTGTCAGCTAGCTAGCTAAGCTAGGGGATCTCTTACTTTGCTCAATCAATGTTAAGAATGAGATGAGTGAACAAAATCAAACTAGTTTTTTTTTTATCTAAATATACTATTAATCATATAAATTAAAACACAAGACCGGACTTGGTTCAGGAAAAAAAATAGAGCCCGAATTAAAATTGGACTGCGCTTGGGTAAAGATATTGAGCACCCCGAAATCCCGAGTGCTATTGGTGTTATATGTATAATTATATGTGATAACAATTATATATGCATGTTATTTAGATATTTGTTGATTAATTTTCAACGTTCAACTAAATCTTAGTTATTGATATAACTTGTGAGTAACTTTAGTGCAATTTTGACAGTTGTTTTTTCCTAATTTATTCCTATATAAACCACAAGAGTATCACCGCTAATTATCTAACCAAATACATGTTAATATTTAAATAGCAACGTGTCCAAATAATTTTTTTAAATAACGTTCATTTTAATTTCTTCAAGTAACCCGAGTTAAATAGATAAAGTATTGGTTGGGTTTGAGCAAAAATATCTCAAGTCCGACACTAAATTTAGAGACAAGTTTGGGTAAGTTTTGATACACCATAGGCTCATCTTGAGCAGACTTCTAATACATCCAAACTCACCTAAGTTGCAGCCCTACTGAAATCTCTCTCTATATTTGATACAAATACAGCCTTGTAAATACCAGTCTCAAGTTCAACCACGACCAATACTACAGAGTACAGAGTACTAGACCAATATCTCATTAATGAAAAATGTTAAGTTATTGAATGGCAATGGTCCAAGTAGGTCGAGCTGGCCCCAAAACCAAAGTACAAGTTATTTGGTCCCCCAAGCTGCAAGGGTTTTGCTTCAAAGCTTCCAAAAGTTGACATCCATCATCACCACCAGGCCCACCACCACCACCCTTTTTCCCTTCCTATTTTTTGTGGCTCTTTTTTTTTTTGAGGGTATTATTGTCACAAATGGTCTCATTTCTTATATTTACTATTACTCTGCTTGGATCTTGAATTTATTAGAAAAATAAATTAAAAGAAACAATATATTTTTATTAAATAGTCATGTTTGATTAGTTATCATATGTAAATTATAAAAATACCGGGAATACTGGAGTGACCATTGAGTAAGGAAACCATTGAGCAATGAAACGAGAGTGTTGGGTTCGGGATGTTTTTGGTCTCCTTACTTGTGATTGTACATTTTACGAAATTTTATAGATTATCTATCTCCCGTAAACATAGACAAGTGAGTGCTGAACACGTAAATCGTTGTGTGATTTTTTTTTTTTTGTATATATATCCGTTTGTGTACATGGATGATGGTGAAATAATCCAAACAAAAATTGCATTACAATACTTTAGACTAGACAAGGGATGAACACTAAATAATTTTTTGTTAAGACCACGACACGAATCATACCCTTGAAATACATCCAAACTGAGCCTCCACAACCTCTTTCGAAGAGTGGCTGCCACCACAACCCATTGCCCTAATTAACCCCCACAACCCCTTCCCTCCCTTCCCCTTCCCCTCCTCACCACCTGTCTTCCCACCTAACCCCACCTCCAGTACCCTTCGTCGGCGCTGCCTCTGCCTACTCCTAATATCCTTCATCTCCATCTCTGCCGCCGGCAACCTAACCAACCCAAACATCAACAGCTGCCACCGCGACTTGGCCCGCTGCGCCGCCACTACCGACCCTCCTCCCTTCTTAGGGCTTTCTAGTTCTCTTGTGGTAATAATGGTGAGTGGCTCTTTGAAAGGAATGAGTTTTCCGCAGAACACGATGTTGCCTTGGAGAGGGGAAGTGGTGGAAGTAGTACTGCTCCAGTAGTCTTCAGAGAAGAACTCGAAGAAGTCTCCATGGGATGATGAGGATGATGATGATAAACATGAGAAGCTGTGATCTTCTTTTGAGAATTTATCCCATTCATCAGAGTCACTACTACTATATATGGGAAGATCACAGAAAGAGAGTGTCTCCTCTGCTTCATCTTGGTGATCGGTGTTAGGGTTGGAGTTTTCTTCCATTACTTGAGAGAGAGAGAGAGAGAGAGAGAGAGAGGTGACTTGTGGAATGAGCAGAGACTAAACATATATATAAGATGATCAAAGAAAGTAGCTAGCTATATATATATATAGAGAGAGATTTGCATGGTGATGGCGATGCACGGCTTCTAGAGGAATGGAAAGTAAAACAAAGGAATGCTTATTAAACAGAAAGAATTAAGATTAAAGAATCAAGGGAGCAGATATATTACAAATTCAAAAAAAAAATGATACATATGATGCGTTCAATTATAATATTATCGCAATAGATCGTAACATTCATCACAACATATCGTAACAAAAAAAAAATACATTTTATCACAAGAGATCGTAACATTCACCGTACTAATGCATAATAACATCCTTAAATATTTTTAATATACACCCCCCATAACATTCACCATATATAAACAATTATAACATAAACTCAATCGATCATAACATTTTATAATACTGGCTATCTGTGTGTAATGTGTAATATAGATTTTTTTTCAAGAATCAAAATGGGTTCAAGGTAGGAGATAAGAAAATAATATTCTTTTCTTCTAGTCTTCTAGAAGAGCAGGCGGATGCATGATAATAGTCTCATAGAGAATGCCAAGTTAAATATTTCCTTTTTTCTCTAATTTTTTAAATGAGTTTTTTTAAAAGAAAAAAGAAAAAAATAACAAAATGATCTCTCTTCAAGTTAATCCATTTGTCATCTTCTCTAGGATTAAAAATCTTGGAGTTCAAGTCACTAGAAAAGTTTGAAAAATCCTTAATTAAATCATTATCCACAAACTGTCTAGCATGATGAGTTCTCTATATTATTTTGGTCCTTCAAGTTTTAATTTTGATAGCATATTACTTAAAACTTTTCAATTTGAGTCAAATTGGTCCAATGTACGTTAAACCGTCGTCAAAATCCCAAATGGAGAAATTTACATTCTACCCCAAGTGGGTTCTAAAGTATTCGTCATGCGTCATTTGGATCCTCCAAATTTTTTATTTTTGTCAATTTCATACCTAAATACTATAAGGCTCTATTTAGATGGTTAGATTTTGAATTGTAATTAGAAACTTATTAGAAGGAATTCATTACATGGTAATAACTGATATTGTCTAATTCAAGTATTTGCATGATCATAAATTTTCTCCAAATTATAAACTTTTTATTGTAAACTTACTAATTAGTTTGTTACATCAACAAACTAATCAATTTAAGTTTTTAGAAAATAAATCTAGCTTGAATTGGTAATTACGAAGAGTCTTTCCCTTCAACCTTACAACATTGGTGGATGAAATTGACAAAAGTTAAAATTTTATGAACTAAAGTGACTCATAGTTCGTACTGTAGGGACAAACATTGCATATCGTAAAAAAATTCGTTAATGATTTAGACGTCCGTTTAAAATTAAATCAATTTGACTAAAATTGAAAACTTGAAAGATGAAATTGATAAAATTAAAACTGGGAGGACCAAACAGGGACCAGTTACGCATATTATTATCCTAAAACAATTGCACTATTTCTTTCTTCAATAGACATTTTCCCCCCTCCATTTTATAGCCTTTTGGCCGTTTTGTCCTTCTAGATTTTGACTAAGGAAAAAACAGAGAGAAAAAGCGAAATTGCAAAGAATCAACTTTGCTTGCAGAGAGTTTAGGTAGTTTTGGATGTTTCCTTGTAAAAATCGGCCGGCGGAGGAAGAAAAAGCAGAAGCTCTTCCGCGTGGCTGTGGGACTGGTTTGAGTTCTAGATTAGGGTGGGTCCCATTAGCCAAAGTTTAGGATGTTTCCTTGTAAAAGGTTTGGCGGTTTGGGTGTAGGGGAGAAGTGCTACGGTTATACACTTTTATATACAATATTTATACACCAATGCAAGATGACGTCGATGTCGTTCCATTTAGGAATAAAATACGGAAGGTTTAGTGGAAAGACATCTTTTGTATTTATTCAGTCAAAACGACGTTATTTTGCGTTTGTTGTACAAATATTGTACACTTTTGTGTGTAAACATAGCATTATTCAGTGTAGGGGGAGAGACTCTTCCACGTGGTTGTGGGACTGGGTGGGTTCTAGTCTTCTAGAGTAGGGTGGGTTCCACTAGTCATAGTTTTGTGGATTCGGAGTAGTGTTCTTAGAATGTACAAAACAACATCGTTTTATTCTGACTATGAAACGATGTCATTTATGATTAATTAAAATGCCGCCATTTTATTTTTAAAATATACAAAATAACATTATTTTGTACACTTCACGATCTAAACTCAATAGTTTTGGATGTATCCTTGTAAAAGGTTTTGGGGGAGGCTCTTCCACGTGGCTGTGGACTGGTTGAGTTCTAGATTAGGGTGGGTTTCACTAGCCATTTTGACCTTTGGGTGTTCTTATGGCAAATGGTCGACTTCTGTGGACCCAACTTTTCCGCGTTGGGATATTTCTTTGTTTGAATGGAAATAATGAAAAGAAACCAAGTGAAATAAAAGAAATTCTACAGTCTAAAAATTTAGATGATTTTTTTTATATATAATTTAAAATATATAGTTTCAGATTCATTTCGAACGTGTGAATTTCATATAATCAATTGAATCTTAATCATTTATTTTAAATTCTAATTTTTTTAATTCAAATTCTCGATCTCAATAAAATAAGGAGAAATTGGGACCAAGTGAAATAGTATATGGGAACTGATCAGACGGGAGTGAGCCCGTGGTAATATCACGGGCGCACCCACGTGGCCGCGCGACATCCAACCATTTGGGGTGGATGGGACTTAAAAAAAAAATTGTCCCATCCACCCTCAAATGGGTGGATGTCGCCCGTCCACGTGGGCGCGCCCGTGATGAGGGTGGATGTCGCCCGTCCACGTGGGCGCGCCCATGATAATACAACGGGCGCACTCCCGTGTGATAAGGACTCAATAGTACGTATACACACTCGGGTCCCACCTTCCATAAACTTTCCTTGCAGCCCATAAAACTTCTAGAGCATGAATTCGGAAGGATAACATTCAACTTGTTGGTAATAGGTAGAAAAGTCTCATCCACCGCCAAATATTCAGACCCCTTTTAAGTCTTTCTAGAAATAGTTTGGTGAGCATGTTTAGCAAAACTTTTAGTAGTAGTTTCTTTTTAGAGTGAATTACAAATAGCACCCCTAAGGTATTAGTCAAATACAATTCACCCCTTGTACTTTTAAAAATTACAATTTCTACCTTATTGGTAACGGGCATTGACAGAGAAGGTGAATTGACTATTGTACCCTTATTATATATATATATATATATAAGAAAAATCAAAATTCTAGACTTTAGTTACCCAATTTTTATTAAAAATATTTTCCCCTCTCTCAATTGTCATTAAAACAAATACGAAAAAAATACGAGGAGAGAGAGTGCAAAACTCTCACCATGAGGCTGTCTGCTCTCTCTCTCTCTCTCCTTTTTTTTTTTCACTTTTCATATTTTACTGTCCTGGTCAACAATTTTAAGCAGTGTTTTAAAAAGTGTACTGGACGGTTCATTCGGTTGAACCGGTGACCGGTCAAAGAAACGGTCCGGTCAGCCTTCTAAATTTATTTTAATCAAAATCCGATCAAACCCAGAAAGAACCGCGATTAAACCGCGATCCA
>BRYF01000018.1:18472812-18477812 GCA_030159135.1 Actinidia polygama
ATGCACTCCACTTGTTTTCACACAGTCTCTCATTTTCGTCCGTTTTTATGCGCTTGCTACCTTACATTTTTGTCCATATCCATCACAAAATGGAAACATAAAAGATAGATAGAAGACTATGTGGTCACCAAAGGGTAAAGTGAGTGAGTTTAGAATAAAAATGGTCATTACTATGCAAACCCAACAACACAATGCCTGCATGTTGGTATCATCCTAAAAACAACCAAGTAGCCCAGCTTTTCTAACATCAAGTTTTGATACTAAATTATCTATAATGAGACTTTTTTTTATAACTCGGTAGCCGGCCCGAAACACCAATTAATCTCTGAGGGCACATTTCCCACTGTCCACTAGTGAGTGGCGGCCACATTAAAATTGAGGCAGAACTTGTGACCTTGAGAATAAACCCCTTAATCGTGGCCAGGCTTAGACTTACTACTATTAAGTATATTGAGAGAGATTAAGAAAAGGGTTGATGAAATCAATGAGAGAAGAAAAGGAATAAAGATTATGAACATATGTATATATACATGCAACAAAAGTATTTAGCTTTAGGTTTTATTTGAGAAAAAAGGTTGTGATCTTTGGGGGAAATAGAAATACTAAAAAAAATATGGAACAGGCTTTGCAATATATGAGAACATCATCCTATATATAGAAATCAAACAAAAATACTTATTACATAGATAGGATTTATTTAGGGGAGAGAGAGAGAGAGAGAGAGAGAGAGGAATGTGTATTGATAGTTTACCTGAGGCAGAGGATGTTTGTGGGGGTCTGCTGTAGCCATGGAAGCCTCCACTCTCTCTCTCTCTCTGGGGTTTGAAAATGAAACTTGATAGTGTAGTTGTGAAGAGTGCATCTGTCAGTACCAATAGCATTCCCCTTCACAGTTGTGTACCACTGGGTCCATTGACGACTCTCATAGAGTCTGTGTTTGTTTATGCATGTGTATGGATAGGTGGTTCTCTCCTTGAACTGAATTAAGAGAAATTATTTAGAACTATTAGAGCAAATTTTAATAGTGTTTTAACGTTGAAATAATTGGTCTAATCAATAGGGTTTATTGTGACAAATATATATATATATATATATATATATTTGTCACAATAAACCCTATTGATTAGACCATATATATATATATATATATATATATATTTGTCACAATAAACCCTATTGATTAGACCAATTATTTCAACGTTAAAACACTATTAAAAGTATCATTTATTACATGGTGTAGAGCAATACTCTAAGAGCACCAAATAATCACTTATTATATAAGGGTCGGTTAACACGTGCGTTAAGAATCATTTATTACATTAGTTATTCCTAATTGTAAGGGAAATGCCAAACAAAATTGGAGTATTAAATGAGGCTTTTACTATAAAAAAAAACCTTAACTCTTTAGTAAGTGGACAAAAAAATCTTAGTATTGAGATTAGAAAAATGAACCTTAACCCTCTAGGGTATTGGTAATAAGGTTTAAAATATTTGTATATTTATCTAGAAAAGTTGAACAGATAATAAATGTACATGTATTTTATATATTCTTATCCATAAAAAATGTGCATTAGGTTTAGGACTTTTTTTGAATTTAGCCCCTAAAAAAAAGAAAAAGAAAATAAAAGGTAGAGGAGTTCCAAGTAATCCTAATAATACTTTTTTTTTGTATTCTATAAAGAAATAGAAATAAAAAAAAGATAAACAACTCATTTCTTTTTATAGAGAAGAAATAGATTATAATTAACGTAAATTCTATTATGTTTTTTTAAGAAACTCATTCAAGTAAAAACAATAACTTGAAATTCATATATATATATATATATATATATATATATATATATATATAATTGAAAATAATTATGAATCAAAAGAATAATTATGCCATTTTTAAAATATCCTAAACACTTTTTAAGATCGGATATCTTTTTTTTAGTCTCCTTCGATTTTAAAAAAGGTAAATGTTATAAAAACTCACAAAACTTACTATGTTTCTTGCAAACTGATGTGACATGAATAAATAAAAATTTAAAATTTAAAATTTAAAATAAGATCTACCCCAATGATATGATAGGTGCCACATCAGTGCATGAGTGAGAAAAAAAATTGAAAGAATTATCTATTTATAGAAATTGTTAGGGCTCAAACTTTCTAAGTCATATTAAAACACTTTACTAATCTCTATAATAATGAGAGTAATTAGAGCCATTAATTATTTTATTAACAAGTACACTTAGGGCAAGGGTATGATTAATGAGTGCCCTTAACTGATGGACTTACTTAGGGAATTAGTTAAAGATGCATTTAAGAGTTCTATCTACCACCACTTTTATAGGAAATGTAAAAAAAACAAATAAGACATTACATATTTTTGTTAACTGTTTAATTTCTATTTTTTGAAATAAACTTATGCGTTGGTATCTATTTTTGTAAATAAGAAAAAATTATTTCCACTATTTTTGAAAATAGTAAAAATAACAAAATGATGTTTTTATTTTGTTTACAAATTTTTTTCAACCACCACCACCTCCTTCACCACCACCGCTGCCACCCTCCACCACCACTCCCTCCTCCGCCACCACCTCCACCTCCACCTTCCCTACTCCTCCACTACCTCCACCACCCCTACTCCGCCACCCCCTACTCCTCCTCCACCACACACCTTTTTTTTAAAATAGTTTAAAAACATGTGAAACCAAACATATTTTTGTTTTTAAATAGTTTTAAAAAAAATAAATACAAGCATACTTTTAGTTTCTATTTTACAAAAAATTAAACAAAACTAAACAAAAATTAAACAAACACAAAGAACAGATACGTTACCAAACATCCCCAAATATTGTTTCTAAAAACTAATCCTTTTGGTAATTAGACAAAAATACCCTCCATAAGAAACACCCTATGACCCTGTATTGATCAAAACGCAACAGACCCAAAATGATTTCACCAACACTAGGCACCAGCAATTATAGGCAATTTTCTTATAGTGAGAAGGGCACTGGTACCTTTATCGGCCAAACTAAATTTTTTGTATTTTTTCAAGAGTCCGGTTAACAATTGCCCTTAGCCTTAGGGCATATGTTAAAGAATTAATAGTTTCTTTTATTTATTCTATTTTTATGGGGAATGTAAAACCAAAAAATTAGTTATTAAATTGTGATTTTGAAAGACTGAACTTTTTCTGTTGTGGGACAAAAGTACCGTCACTTTACAATAAATTATTCCGTGCTCTTACAGCATTGCTCCCACTTTAGAATGCAAAATAGGCCTCAGGCTTGAAACAAATCATATCAGAAACTTCTTCTATGGTCATTTCTATTCAATAGTGATCCACTTGTCCATTAGGTCACTTGATCATGTATGTTGGTGTACTGGGTGTTCCATATTTCCTTTTTATGGGAAATTGACTCTTTTATTTCTTTTCTACATTATATGCATTTGTTCATGCAAATCTAAAACTCTCTTCCTTAAAAAAGAAATCTAAAAAAAATCCCATTTTTTCTAACAACAGTTGGATAGAATTTGAACCCAATTCACATTCTAGACTATCAAAATTTCATTAGAAAATCAGCGAAAGGAATATTATGTGAAGACACCTCACATCTTATAATTAAGAAATATGAAATTGAGCAAAAAATATTGCCTTCTTCTGATGAAAATTTTAAAAACATATTATTGAGTAATTAATATTTGTTATCGTATTACAAAAATATTGTTGTTATTATTTAAAATTAGTTATAATTGCAGAGTAATTTCAAAAATTATAGGGAATGTCTCTGTATTTATCAAAAAAACATAGGGGATGTCTATGTAATTTTTAATTTTTTTTTTAATTTCTGTTAATGGGGTTACAGTTTAATCCATAACTAAGAAGAGGGTCTTTACATATTTTCTAATCACGAGGAGGTAAACGACACATGAGCTAAACCACATTGTGGCTCTTTGCATATTTCCTAATCGCATGAAGGTAAACCCCACATGACGTAAACCACAATGGGGTAAATCAGATTTTTCCCTAAATTCTATTTGAAAAACAAATACCATCTCTAGTCAATTTCAATGCGGTTCTTCCATCCAAATCCATAAAAAAATAGACTGAAAATATAAAAAAAACTTTCACAAAATACAAAAAATCATGCGATTTCTATTAGCATTTTTAACGGACTTAGATGGGAAGATCACATTACAACTGATTGACAATTGTAAGATTGTAATAGTTGAAATTAGAACTTCAGGGACTAAAGTGAAACATTTCCTAAACTAAAATGACCCACGGTAAAATTAAATGTACAAATATGGGAAACCATGGCGAAACGTCATTCAATGGACAGTCGCGATACACTCTCATGCATCCCCGAAACGAAACGAAACGAAACGAAACTAACTGAACCGTTGTGTCCCTTGCCAACAGACACACCTTATAACCACTATTTATACATACAGGTGCATAACGGTCTGATATATCACAATAACCAACTTTCTGCGCAGAGAGAGAGAGAGAGAGAGAGAGAGAGAGAGAAATGAGAGGGGCGGAGCAGCAAATTTGGGGGGTGGAAGCGGTGGCAATGATACTGGTCGTGGTGGTATGTCTGATATTTCTGCCGCTGGGGTTGGGGCCAGGGCCGGTGGGACCACCGCCACTGTACGTGCTCTTCATCTTCCCTGTGTTGCTGGCCGCCATTTTCATCTACCTCTCTCAAGCCTCCAAGCCTCATTAGTTTTTCTTCTCAATTCTACTTCCATGTTCTACACAGACACACACAAACTCGTGTAGTTTTGAACACACGTTGTGTTGTTCATTTTCTTTGATTTCTTGTGAAGAAAGGCTCATGTAATATCCATGTGGGGATTTATTTATCAAATATGAAAATCGTTTCCGATATTTCCTTTTCTTCTTTTGATGATTTTTGATTGAATGTTCCCTGTGGTGGTTAATTTGTTCACATGATTGGTGGTTAGGAAATTCGTATAATTTTCCCCTTTAGGCTGTGTTTGGAACC
>BRYF01000018.1:18517812-18520312 GCA_030159135.1 Actinidia polygama
AGTAAGAATATTACAATATAATTAAAAAAAATAGGGATAATTTTGACTATTTACACATAATCGGGGCGGGGGCGCGGTATTTATGGCCTAAACCCGTCCCCACCCCGAACTCGATTCGGGTTACATCTGTTTTTCCATAACTCACCTTGAATCCGTTTATCTAGACTCCAAACCCATCCTATTAGGGGAGGGGAGCTGACTCAATTTTTTAGGTCAAATTGTCATCCCTACATGCCATGACACCATTGTCCTTTCACTGCTGGAGCCACCATCACCATCTACTCTCTCTCTCTCTCTCAATTTGTTGGTGGTTGGTTCTGATGAACGATTGCACAATGGCGTTGTAATGGGTGGTTCGGTGATTGGCATGAATGGTTATGGATTTCAATAAATTGGTAGTGGTTCACGGTGGTGGCAATAACTAATAAGCAATTGCAATAGGGGCTCACGGTCAATCATGGGTGCCAAAAAATGGAGTTTTATGGGTAGCTAGTGAGTTGTTGTGGAGGATTTCGATGGTTGTAACAAGGGATTATGGTAGGTCACTCGTTTCAAAAACACTTCGTGTCAAAAATTCACTTTCCTTTTCCTTGTTTTTGACAAAGGAACAATAAGTTTCCTTTTCTAATACTTATCTATACTTTATTCACACTAAATTCCTAACCAATGATAAATGAAAGATAACTTGCTTACTGCCTCTTGTTAGCCTAGTTTGAAGTTTTAAAAAGGCCCAAATACTCCCATTTGGACTAGAAAGCCCACTGGATTTTGTTTGTCTCCAACGCTATTCTTAAAGAAGATCTGTACATACATTTTCTAGTATAACAACAAATCATAGAATATCAAGTCCCACAAACGTATTTAGGCCATATTTGATAACATATTTTAATTTAGTGAAATTAATAATTCAATTCTAATCTTTTTTGATTAATAGTTTCATAAGATTGGATTAGTAATATCAATCAAGTCCCCTGTGAAATTCTTAATCCTCCACTTTTTTAGGATTAATAGTCCAATGTACTAATTTTACTAAAATACGGTTAAAGTGAACCTCACAAAATTAATCGTCTAATTTGAACGATCACCCTCAAAATCTGTTATCAACCGTAGCTTAAACTTTTAGACGTGAGTTTTAATGCAATGAGAGCAATGTCAGCTTTCTTTGAAATTATTTAAATTGTGGAGTCAAATGACGAAATTGACCTCATAGTACTATTTTCCTTTGTGTCTGTATCTCTTACATCGCGTTAACAGTTTCCCTCTCTCTTAGAAATTCTTCTTAACTCTCTCTCTCTCTAAAAGTCCATTTTAATGAACCCAAACAACTCTCTCACCGGCAAAACAATTGGGGTACTAAAATTGGTTCCGGATTTTAAATTATTTGTTATTATTGAAATGATAGGGTGACGGATATTTTTTTGTAAATTAGGCCCAACATGGCCAAGTTTTAATACTGTGGGGGAAAAAATTGGAAAGTATTGTTCACATATACAATGTGAACAATACCTTAAGGGCATGTTTGGCTAGAGGATAAGGGGACGGATAATTTTTCCCCCGAATAACTTTTTTAATCCGGCGTTTGGATGGTGAAAACCCGTCCGGATGACTTTTTCCCCCCTGATAACTTTTCTCCCAGCGGGAGGATAGAGGCGGATAATTTATGAGTGACCCTCACCCAAGTTAAAAGTTATTCAGGAGGATAAGAGTGGGGATAAGAAATAAAATATATATATATATATATATATATTATATATGAATATTTTTATATTAGATATTTATATATGTATATATATATTTTTAACATCTAGATATTTTATATTTTATTTATTTATATATATTTTCTTCCTTATCCCCACCTTTATTTATCCATTCTAAAAAGTATCCAAATAAAGTTAAAAGTTATCCCCCTCTAAAAATTATCTCCCCTTTAAAACTTATCCCTCTGATGCTATCCGGTAGTCAAACGACCCCTACGGTTAATGGGTTTGTTTATTATAGCTGCAAATTTTGCTTTAGATTTTAGATTGTAATAGAAGCTGATGAACTTATTTGCTGTAGTTGTGAGATTGTCAATTAAAACTAGAGTGTAGTATTTGCTGCAAAATCTGAAAAATAATTTTTTCTTATAAAATTATCCATTTTTTCCTTTATTCTTTTAATAGAAAATAATTATTAAGAATATTTTTGTATTTAAGTACTTCAATGACATCAGAACCTGCTCCAAAACATATCCAACCCAACTTTAAAAAATTAGCTTTTAGGCCCACTTTTCAGTTTCCTAGAATCACTTTGAAGTTATTTTTACATTTTTTAAAAATTTTAACAAACACTAAAAAACTAATTTTAAATAATCTAAAATATACTCCTAAAAATTATGGTGGTAGGCCACTAAAACAACTACCGCCGCGTACACCACATCCACTAGCGCCCTTATATACATCCCATTGGATTTTCTATTTTCTTAGTGATAGATATGATATTATGTAAAAGATTGGGGTGG
>BRYF01000018.1:18732342-18739842 GCA_030159135.1 Actinidia polygama
ATTTAGGCACCGACGGTAATTTTTTGCATAAAGGGAAGAAAAACAAAGAAACCTGTTTGGTTGCTGAGAAAATATAGGAAAGGACGAGAAAATCAGAGAAACCAGAGGCTTTTGCTTTACTAAAGTCGTTGGACATATCAAAGTAGGGTTGGCCATGATCGCATTGGATGGAACACCGTAGGGGTAAAAAAGACAAAGCACGATAGAATAAATACTTTATTTGTTTTATTGTTGTGTTCTAAATCGATTCGCACTATTCACGCATACACACAAATACACGCACACTCAATCACAATAATTTACGAGGTTCGGTAACTTGCCTACGTCTTTGAATGGTGTAGCAGATTTAATATACTAGAGAAAGATTTATAGATTACATATATCTCACTTTCTCACCGGTGTCCTCCCTTTCTCTCTCTCTCTCTCTCATAATTTTTTCAAAATTTAAAGACCGAATTATAATTTAAAAAAAACTTTGGGTACCAACAAATCTAACATTTATTACCCATGAAAATATGACGGTAATAAATCACAATATTTTTTGTTCTTTTCTCGCCTATTCCTATTTCGAAGGACTAGGCTTGGACCTCACAGTCTGCACAGATGCAGTGAATATAGTTTTGAAATTATTTTGATAATTTAAACCGTAATAAATCTCATCGAGACCTTTAATGCTGTAAAATATTACAATGGATAGAAATTAATAATCGATCAATGTAATTTATATCAAGATAAAATAAGTATAATTTTATATATCGTATTTATATTTATTAAATTATAAAATAATATTGAACGAATATTAAGAAGATGTATCGTGATTTCGTAAGATATAATTTATAAAATAAATAATTTAAATCATTAAAATTGACTCAAAACAAGTCCAAAATGATTGGACTCCCCTGGTACAGTCCGACTCCCCCGGGTCCTATTTCAAACCGACGTTACGCGAAAGATTAAGTATGTTTGGAAGCGTATGAGAGAGAGAGAGAGAGAGAGAAGGGGGTTATTACAGATTTTGTCTCCAACGGCGAAGATTCTAGCGGAGGACCACGAAGCGAGATCGGAGGATGGTTCCCAGCCACGGTCACCTCCGACCACATGGTGCACTTGGGCTTGGGCTCCAGCCCATCTCCCTCCAATACCCACCAATACCACCACCACCACTACAGCAATCCACAACTTCACTCCTCCCATTGATTTCCAAGCTAACAACATCAACCACGAGAGACAGAGAGCGAGAGAGAGCGAGAGAGAGAGAATAAAGAGAGTAGTATTTGGGAAAAAGGAAGCAGCCTCTTTGCAGTGTTTTGTGGACTGCACGGCGCTATTTAAATATTTTGGATCCTGTTTTTGAATTTATTTTAACGATTTAAACAGTTTATATTGTAGATTTAATAGTCGATTCAAATTAATTTGTATCAAGATAAATTTATATTTATTTGTTAAGTTATTAAATAATATTAAAAGGATATTGAATTGTGTTTGGTTAATGTGATTTTTTATAATATTGATCTTATCAAGAACTTTAATACTGCAAAAAATCACATTGATCGAATACAGATTAATGATCAACAAATTTACATTCATTTATGAAGTAATTATGACTCCGTTTGGTAATGCTTAAAAGCTAAGTTTTTTTTAAACTTGCTAAAAAAAACTAAGATTTTTTTAGCTTTTTTGTTTTTATGTCTTTACTTTGTTAAAAATAAACAAAAAAGCAAAAGCAAAAAAATATTTTGTTTTGAGTTTTTTGCTTATAAGCTTAAAAAAAGCAACCGAAAAACTGGTACCAAACGGAGCCTGAATTAATATGTCTGATTAACTTAATTTTTTATATAATTGTAGAAATCAGGTTAATAAAAAATAGAGTAGGATATTCTTTTCTTTGTTTGCGGTCCAAATTATCCGGCCAAAACACACCCTTTGGGTCTCTTTCCACGTGGTTTTGCAAAAGTTATTACACTTGCACCTTATAAAAATATAAGTTACAGTTTACAGCCCCCATACTTTTGCAAAAGTTTCACTAAAAATTTTGCTCATTACACCATACATTTTTATAAAATTAACTTTAAGTCCTTAGCTTCTACTATATTTTCGTACTGAAGGGAGTCAAACTTTTACTATATGTTGCGGATAGTTGCTTAGAGTAGAAAGCTTGAGACCATGTCGGTGGCGAGAGAAACAATTTGGGATTCTCGTAGGACATGATGCTAGCCATGCAAGATGAGAGGAGATAACAAGGGACTACAATAGAGAGGAAATATATATATTTTTATTTATTTTTTGCTTTTAATGTTCATAATTCATAGAGTAACTTCAAAACTAGCATCTTATTGTAGCATTTTAAAAAATGGAGATACAAGTTGTAAGAAGAAAAAATATACAATAATAGAGTCTGGTCTTGTTAGAGAAGGAATCTCCGTCGAACTATCACTATGAAGTAAGCTCGGTGGTCCTCTGCACCGAAATTTGGTGAAGATATATCGAACACTGGCCTTGCTAGGGCAAGGGGTCTCCGTCGAGCTATCGCTATAAAGCAAGCTTGGTGGTCTTCTGCGTCAGAACTCGATGTAGATATTATCGAACACTGCCACTATTCGCACTAAAGACATCGTTGTCTCCGAACTGTCGCTATTTAACAAGATCGGGATAATAATCGCGCTAGAAACTTGGACGAGAGACAACGACATGCGACAATTCCGAGGGATGTCATAAGACAAAAGGTAACTTGCACGTCGAAGTTTCTTCTGACAACCTCCATACCTAGATGGAGACGTCGGGGTAATGATGATTGGCTACTAGTTAAGCCTTAGGAGGGAGCATAGTTGAGTCAGTCGTCTACTCACTGACACAGCAGTTGGCGCGTATGAGTATACGCTAGACTGCGGCCTGTCTGGTGACAAGACAACTAGCACGTCAAGACACGCGTCAGACTGTGCTATATAAAGCCAACTTTACTTTTTGTGAAAGGTACGCACACTTTTATATACACTTTCTCTCTCTACATCTCCGGTCTTCTAACTTGACCGCCAGAGAGCCATTTTTCAAAAATAGCTCCGACGGCCAAACTTACTATTCTTGTGCTGCAGCTAGGGTAACGGAGGTTGATTGATTGAAACCACTCGCACCGTCGTAGGACCACCGCAAGTGTTTATCCTCGATCTCCTTCTTCTCTTCTTCAAACACTATCCCCAACCCAACCTAACCTGCTAGTATGCTGGAGTTAGGTTTTGAAGCAATGGCTCTCTATTTTGTTTAAAAAGTAGAAATACATATGGAGATGCTCCTATATGTTTAGTTAGATTTGATGGATTCATTCTTTCCTTTATCACAACATTACACGTCAATATAAGTCTTCTCTCCTATCATCAATCATTTCTATCTAGTTTTCTAGAAATAATACTATCTTTGTCCCAAATTATTTTTTCATTGCGGGGAATTCAACTTTCTAAGCAATAAAAAATGGTCTCTTTTAGTCATGAACTTTTGAAAGTGAACAAATATTTTGGGACATTCAAAAATAACAAAATAGACAAATAAATTGAGATGAAGGAAATAGTATCAAGTGCAAATTAACTATACAAAATTATAAGATGCAAAGTGCAACTTTTGTTACATATCGTTTTTTGAATTGGGCAAAGTGAAACCATTGCAAAAAAAGAATAAACTGTAACTTTTTATTTTACAGGGTGTAAGGTGAGAGTTCCACAAAACTACGAGGGGATAGAATGACAGTTGTGGCCACAATTATTGTGGTTTTGTTTGCATTTTTTAATATTTCGCCACACGTGGTGCCAACCTATGCTGTGGTTGGTACGAGAAAACATAATTATAATTCAGAAAAAAATGGATTAAAAAATAATTTTTTTTTTGCATTAATATTTTTTAATTGGGTTAAAAAATTAGATTCCTTGTAAATCTTCCTCGGCATAATTGCAACTTGAGAAAAGCAGGCGTTTCAATCAGTCATGTTGTGATAGTGAGCTTTGCCGACACCGAACCAACCCTAACCGACTAGGAAGGAGCCTCGATCATTGTTCGAGATTTTCGGTGTAATTGTTGTTGTTTTTTAGGGGCAAATCGGGTCGGACCTTAAGCAGAGATCGAGAGAGTTTGATGTTGAAGGCACATATCTACCCAATTCTATTTTGAAAAAATTTATAGTACACACCGTGTGTATTCAGGAGCGGATCTAAGATTTTAGATCAAGGAGGCTAAAGTGTAAAAACAAAATTAAAAATTAAAGTAAATTTTATAATTTTTTAAAAGTGAAGGGGTGGGGCGAGAGTTATAGCCCCTCCCAGTACCTAGGTGGTACCGCCCTTGTGTGTATTATAGAAATATTACGTTCGGTTGTGTTAAATTATTCGCTCAGTTGTGGTATATGTATGATCGGTATGGTAAATATTAAGAGGAGTTGCATATTAGAAATAATAAAAATAGTATTTTATACATTATTGTGATAAATATTATGACCTTGTGTGATAAAGAAAAATTGTGTGTGTTTTTATTACGATCAACTATAATGAATACTACAATTAATTGTGATAATATTATACTTGAACGCACTATATACGCTATTTTTTAGAGTGTGTCTTGTAGCCACGCCGTTTCAATTTTAGGGTTTTATTCTCAAAGTGTTATGGTTACTCAATTGCAAATGAGGTGGATTGTCCAATTACTTTGAGCAATTTGCACTTCTTGTGGTTCTAACAATATCTTGCCTCAACACAAAACCATCCCTATTGCCATTACCACATATATTTAATATCTATTAATTTAATGCGATTAGCAATTTAATATCAATTTTTTGAACTGTTTTTTATTAGATGAAATGATAGATGGAATGGAATAATCATTCAAGTAAAATAATTATTCTCATGTTTGTTTGATCAACAATTAATGAAATAGGGAATGACTATTCAATAAAAAATAAAATAATAATTATTCATACATCATTACATTCCAATCTTCATTCTAATTTGTATTTAATTACAGGTCTTACAAAATCTATTACATTCAATCAATTTAGTTGGATGTAATGAATATTGTAAGAAATGAATAATAAAACGGAATTAAAATGTAATGATGTAGAAATAGTCATTCTCATTGTGTACAGAATGAAAATGGAATTAACATTCTTTTATTACTGCAGGGATAATGGTTATTTCTTTGTTCTAATGAATAAATATTTCAAATGGAATTGCTATTCTATTATTTTTGATTAAACAAACACTATTTGAATATTCAAATGGAATGATCATTCAATTGAAAACAAGACTCAAATTTATTATAAAAAGGTAATATATAAACTAAAACGATACAACCCCCCACTCCCGCCACCCCACCCCACCCCACCCCACCGGCCCTCCACCACACACACACACACACACAATTGAAAAAAAAGATACACTGAAAGTCAATACAAAATAAATGAAAAGATAATATATAAACTGAAAAGATACACTGAAAGTCAATAGCCATTCTCATTGTGTATAAAATTGATTTGACCTCGCTTACTCCTATATCTCTCCGCTCTTGCCCAAGAATGGGTGAAGTTGCGATCGCGTGTATAGAAAAACACACACGTGTGGAAAAGCAAAAGATGGAGTAACATTCAAGGCTGCAGACAACTTGGAATTCAGCTTTGGTCACTACTTTCAGCTCGATAACGATCGATTAGTAATGAATTATAAAAATCTCTAAATACATTTTTGAATTAAAAAAATTAATATTGTATCTCTATTTTAGAGAATAGAGACTTGAATTGGAGATACTCTTATAACTCATCTATTTCTCTTTGCCTTATAAATACTTCCTATAAATCCTTCACAAATATCCATATTTATTTATTATAAATCAATTTAATTTAAATACAAAAAAATGATCAAAACCCAATTTCTTTTTCCTATATAATATTTAAACATTTCATCCTCTTAAATTTTTAAATATTTTTATTTTTTTTTAATAATTGGTCATTGACATCAAATTTAGTAAATTACGTGTTAAATTAAATTATAATTAAAAAGTTTTTTTTCCTAATTTAGTGAGTATTTTTTTAAAAACTCATTTTACGAGACTTTCTATTCTAACTCTATTATATTCATCTACTCTTTTATTATTTTGCTTTCCCTTTTTCAAAACTTATAACACATTCGAACGTTTTTCTCTTAAAATAATCATAAATTAATTAGTAGAGAGTTAATGGTAGCTCAACAAATTAGGTAATAATGTTACAAATGTTGAGTGCCTTTAGCTAGTTTGATGCTATAAGTTTTTCGATATTTCATTAGACAATTTAACTAAAATATATATTAATTTATCTAGGCTTATCCCGGCCCAACTGGTATGGTCCAACACGTGATGGCCCACTAAATAAGTCTCAAACTTTGGTCTTAGGTCCAATTACCAACCCAAATATAGGCAATTGAAAATGGCCAGTGATTTTCACGCACTCATTTGTTCTTCAATTGCATTTTTTTTGTTTTTATTAGGGTTAATTTATTAAAATACCTACTTTTAATCAACTATTTTCACAAGGACATTTTGGTACATTTATTGTAATAAATACAAAAACGAGAGTCTAATTGCAGAAAAGGAAAGTTTAAAATGATCACTATCCTTGAAAATTCCTAAGATCTTTTTGATTTGTTTCCTCTATTCAAAACTGAGCTTTTCTTTTCTTTTTTTTTTTTTTGAAAAACAAAGAAATTATGGATTCTTGAACTTATTTTTATAGAACCCATTTTTTTGAAAATTCTAAAAATTGAATTATATTTTTTAATTTCATAAAGAAATTATAAAAAGATTTTTTATTTTTAAAATATTAATTTTGAAAACAACCACCCACCAAACAAAGATACTCAGTAAAAGCAAAGAATACCCACAACATAAAGGGGAACTCGAAATCCTTCAACCCCTTAGTCTTTCTCTTACAAGATACCATAAGCGCACCCATAAAACACACTTACATTGTGACCAACTCACTGTCTGTGATTAAAAATAATGCAATGTTTTTTTCACCCTAAGAAGAGTATTTTAAGTCATTCTTCCAATGCCTCCCCTTTGGAGTAAACTAGGGCAATGTCAGCCTCTTCAGGCAGCTTAAACGTCACCGTCTTCAGTTTCCTGCTTCGGTTTCTACTTACGGCAGGGGTCGAAAGTTCATCCTCTTCTCCTTCGTCGATCATCCACATTTTTCCCGAAGAGAAACTGTTTCTCGGAGTAAAGAATTCAGGAGAGAAGAAAATCTTGTTCGGCAAATGTTGGATCATGTCACTGTCATTTCCGGTGATGATGCACGGGGAGGAATGGGAATTCCTTCCCGGTGAAGCCAAGAGAATGTCGTTTAGAGTCAAGATTTCTACCTTTTCAGAGGAGATGGCTTCTTTGGGAAAAACGATTGTGTGATCCTCATCAGGCACGGTCTCAACATACTTAGAAATCACACGATCACGTGGGTCCTTTGTGTGCTCTTGATGTTGATTTGGACTTGACGGA
>BRYF01000018.1:18759842-18774842 GCA_030159135.1 Actinidia polygama
AACTTAGAAGATAATATATGTAATTAGCAAAGGACTACATAAAATTCAATTATATATAAAGGATAAAATTAATAAAATTAGTACATCAGAGACTAAAATGACATTAGATTAATACTTTAGGTATCATTGACATAATTTACGCTTATTTACCATTTTGGTGGCTGGTAAAAAAGTTTTTATAATGGAGAGGATACTTCAACAGCTCATGAAAGAAATTCACCTTTTGAACCAATCAAGTTCTCATTGGCATATTGCCAGATTTTTTTCCACAACACCTCTTGTTAGAGACTAGGGTGCGTGCACGGTTCATAAAAAAAATCAGATTAATCAGATATCGATAGTCATTTAATTTGATATTTTGTTTTACAATTTATTTTTAAGATTATATTCATTAATTTTGTCAAAAGAATCATGATTTGATCATGCAATTACCGATATCCGATCAATCTAAATTTCTTGATCTACAAAAATGAACAATTTAAATAAATTATTGAACCCTTGATGAGCCCAAATCACGAGGGAGGGAAACACACACACAGATTCTTCTTTCTATGATCGTCTCACAAACTATTCTAACAACTTAAAATCTTAATAGTAGCATACTAAAGCTATGCACGACCCGTAATAAACCATAATTAGACTGGCTTGATCAATACTACACATAATATCTACACCTATTACACCCGATCTCGAGTTTTTAGGCAGTTGGATTGTGTTTGGTAAGAGCCATATTCATATGTATACTATTTGTTTTTCAAGAGGATCCATTCTATGTGAATCATTTAGCTGAAAGGAAAATAACTTTTATGTAAAATTGTGTTTGATTGAAAATTTAAAATTCTCTCTTACAAGTTTAACTATAGAAGACTACAAAGGTAAATTACCCTAACCTCCCACGAAGTATGTGATAATTAAAAAAAGCTCGGGAGGTTTTATAAATGCCAGTTATTCCCTTGTCATATTTGTCGGCAAGATGCTTTTACTTATTTACCCTCAACTAATATCCTAATATTATTAATGTGAAATCAACTTTTATGGTGGGCCATAAAACGCCATATCAACCTTGAGAAATATTGTAATTGTAAATGCACTCTGAAGGTTCCAAAAAAAATTCAAATTTTAAATTGAATATATCATATTCACTTAAGTATGCGAGTTTTACACGCTTAAATGAATTTTCATGTAAATCTGAATTATTTATTTTAAATTTTAAAAATATTTCTTAATTTAAATTCTCAGACAATAAAATTTTTCAATTGTAAAGCCTAGTTCTTTCAGTTGCATGTCTCATTGACATAAATTTTTAGTGATGTTTTATATGCATTTCCTAGTTATAATGATTTAAATACACCTGCAAAGGAAAACAAGATAAATACTATTTTACAGTGGACATAAGTTTTAAAAACAACAGTGTTAGGATTTTTTTATTAATTGCTGAATAAATTACCCCATAATCAGATGAGAAATGGGCTCGCTTTATCACTTAGGGATTGAACTCATAACTCACCCGAATATAAAATATTTTTTAAAGTAATTTATAGAGTATTTATAGCTTTATTCTATTATAAGTTACTAAAATCTTTCATTATCTACAAACTTAAAAAAGATGTTTTCGCAAGGACACAATTTTTCTGCAGTCTAATTTTTAGATTACAGAAGTGTATTTCAGGCATTTTGAATTTATTTTAATTATTCAAATTGTTCATCTTGTAGATTATGTTGTAAAAATTAATATCGTAAAAATTCATGTTGATCGAATACAAATTAATATTCATTCGGTACTGTTTATAACTTAATAAATGAGTGTAACACGAAAGATTATACTAATTAATTTTTATATAAATTAATTGACCGACTACTAATTTGTATCTAATCAATGTGATTTTTACGTTATTAAACTCCTCAATAAAATTTATAATATAAACGATTTGAATCATTAAAATTGACCACAAACCAAATTCAAAATGCTTTGACTGTACGGCTATTTTTTTTTATTTGATTCCAAGAAACCTGGTAGTTTTGCAAACCTCCACAGCGGAGCGCACGGTGTAGTGGCACAAGGAGACCGGAAAACAAACGTCATTATTTAGAAAAAACGAGCCATTGTTCAACCTTTCCTGAATGGGGGCTTCTAAATGCACACATATTTGTTCTTTGCACAATCAACACCCGCTTTTTTTCAATTCACACCGCAGAATCCCAACTGTACTCGATTCATAAACTCCCACCTTCTAGTGACACCCACTCACCTCAACTTTGTCGACTCTCGCGCCACCGATAAGCATTGTCTCCCCCTCACGCCTCCCTCCCTACTTCCCCCGTCTTTCCACTCCCAAACCCTATTCCCACCTCACTCTGCCACACGCCAACTCTCCCCCACATAAATTTGCCACCCCGACCCATCCACAACCTAGGTCTAAATTCCCTAGCCTTCCCCCATTTGCATTCAAAATAAGAAACTCTAGCCATAACCCAAGCTTTCAAGTTCTAACTCTTATCTCTCCTAACGTCGATTTCAGGATATTGGTTAATTTGGACATACAAAAATTGTAATTGAAAAAACTACAATATCCATCATCAGATTATAAAAAATATTTTATTATAATTTGAGAAGTATTATAGTTTCACTGTAGTGTTGGGTTTTTAATCTTATTACTATTTTAAACACATAAATTGTGGGACCCATTCATATCCATCATTTTCCTCATAATTAATGGAAGATGAGATTAAAACCTAGTTTGGCATAGTTTTTTTTTTTTATAGATTTTGTAACTCCTTTGATTTTTCTTTGTATTTAATAAGTTTTTTTAATTATTTAATTAAATTTTTATACATTTTTATTTTTATTTTGACAAGAGGGGTCTAAAAATATAAAAATATCCTTTTAATTTAAAAAAAATACTATTTTTTATATTTGAAATAATTTTAGGGGTTGGTGCGTAGTGTTAGGGGTTGCGGTAGGGGAAGGCGGTGATGGTGATGGTGGCGGTGGCGGGTAATGGATGGGAAGAGTAAAGTGTTTTTCAGTGTTTTCCCATAATATTTTAGTAAGTTCTTATAGGGGTATAATGGTAATAAAATAATTCAATTTAATGGTGGGTGGTGTAAAAAGATAAAATATGTGTGCATTTAGAACCCCCACCCACCTCCCGTTAGCACCATCCACCACTGCCACCTGCACAATCTCACACATATACTCACTTCTCTCTCTCTCTCTCTCTTCAATCATATTTTCTCTCTGTACAATCATTCCTTTCCCAGACGTCGTTTGTATTTTGTAGATTCCACTTACAATGGTGACTCGGATCCCGTCACACCAGCTCAGCAATGGGCTCTACGTCTCGGGTGGTCGACCCGACCATCTCAAGGACCGCCAGCCCACAATGGCGGCGCGTGCCGTTCCCTACACCGGCGGCGATATCAAGAACTCCGGCGACCTCGGCAAAATGTTCGACCTCTCTCTCCTCGACCACAATTCCCACCCGCCCAAGCCCTCACGTGCCTCCTCGTCCTCGTCTTCGCTGCACAACAGCGGATCCGTCAGATCCGGCCCAAATTCCGGCCCAATCCCCAAGAAAACGTCCTCCGGCCCAATGGTGCCGCTCCAGCCAACCGGACTCATCACCTCCGGCCCGCTAGCCTCGTAGGCCGGTCGTCGGTTCGGGAATTTGGAGCCCGCCGGTGTAAACGGAAAACCGGCTTACGTTTCGGCGGTGACGAACTTGAGCGAGGAGGTGGGGCTAGGGTTTAGGGTCTCGAAGGCGGTAATGTGGGTGGTTTTGGTGGTGTCGGTGGTGGTTTTGATGGTTGCGGTGTTTCTGACTGTGGTGGTGAAGAAGGCGGAGGTTTCGGTGGTGGTGGCCGGAATTTTGGCGGCGGCGGCGGTTTTGTGGAAATGTGGGTGGAGGAAGAGAGCGTTTCTAGGGTTCTTGAAGAAGTACCCTGATGCTGAGCTCAGGGGTGCTATTGATGGACAGTATGTGAAGGTTACTGGGGTAATTTCCTATTTTGGGTACATGATTATAACTGCATTGATAGTTATACATATCATGAATTCTTTGTTTGTTATATATCTTATTGAATATTTAAATTGATTTGATTTTAACACTTCAACCACTTGATTTTAGTATGTATGGCTTGGCTGAGTTCATAGCTGTTAATGAGTTGTTTTTTGGAATTTGTTTCACGACCATTTTACCCTGATTGCATAGTTTACTGGGCAATTTTTCTATTTTTGTATACCTTTATTATATTATATGCAATCATAGTTTTATCCTATTACCTATTTAGCTTGTTTTTAACATCCAGTTACTTGCTGATTTTAGAATGTATGGTTTAGCTTAGTTCATTGTTGTTCTATTATTAGGAAGTCAATTAGTTATTGTTAGTCTATTGCTTGCATAATACTGTCATTTTTTTTGGGTGCAAACAAAGGTAAGAGAACAAAAGCTAGGGCCTCTCAAAGGCAATTCCAGCTAAATCAACAGCCAAAAAGTCCTTTATGTGTTGAATTGACATAATGCTGTTAGTGTGTTATTTTTGGCATTACATCTGATGACCATTTTCCGCGAGTATACATTGAACAACTCTGAATACTTGCATTGTTATAATAGTCATTGAAATTGAAGTGTGGCATATTTGACCTAATTTAGCAATCAACTTTTAGATTGCATGTGTCTGGTAGATTGTATATGGTTCCTAAATTTGCTTCTATGCGGGTTTAAAGTATAGAACTCTTTTGACACGTCTTCTAATCTTGTTTAGGTAACCAATGCGGTTTATTTATTCTTTTGGGGGAGTGCTTATGTTCTTGTGTGTGAGCTAGTTAGTTGTCCTTGTATTTTTTTTTTAATTTTTGTATTTTACCATTGGGTTTTATATAGGCTACAATGTTGGACCCAAAGCCTTCGCCTCTAGGACCTTCCAGACCATGTTGTAATTGCATTTTCATAGTAAAGTTCTGATGACTCTGTACTCGGGAAAACGCATATGTGGTTGTTTTGGGAACCAATTAGTGCTAGTGCTGCATGGTGTGTTTTTATTGGGTACCACATAGTAAATTACTTTTTATCTTATGCAGATCGACTTTTCACTCTCACAAGAAAATCTTCATACTCAGAAATGAAGGCGCAAAATTAAGACTGAGAGATGAAGCATCTGGAAACTGAAGTTTTTCTTATTTTGAGGCTGAACTTGTATATACTTCTGCAGCTAATTGTTTAGTTAAAGCAATTTTTTAGAGTTTTAGATGAGATATTCGTCCTTCCACTTGGTAGAAATAATACCAAATTTTAGTTTTGTTCATGGTCCATTGCTCCTAGCATCACACAACTACCACTTCTCTAGGTGAAAATATTGTCTTGAGTTTTGGGTCTCGTATGTAAAATTAAAATTTAGCTGCTTCATTGCAATTTGAGACAATAGAGTCCAAAGATAAATTCAAGCAATGGAACCTTCTGAGTTTGGAGTCCCCCTCAGGGACAGTGAATACACTCTAACTACTGAAATACTGAAATGTCAAGTCTTGTCATGGAAGAAAACTACATGATTGCATTATTAACTTGTCGGTTGGTGCTTACCTGATGTAGAAACATTAACAACCTGCAGATAAGGGAAAGTATAGAGAGAATAGAAGGAGAGAAGCATAGAATAGTGATTGGCGAAGAGCGGAGAGGAGAGGAGAGGAAATATAGAGAATAAGTAAAAGAGAGGCAGAGGGAAGTGAAGAATAGCAAAGATGGAAGCAGGAGAGAGAGTCTGCAAAGCTAGGAAAAACGTTTGATAGTCTGATGTCAATTAAGTTATCCAAAATATGCCTTGAACTAATTCAGTACATCAGCCTTGTAATTGTACATAAGAAATCTGGATTTAACCTGCAAAATCATCTTCAATACAAGATGTTTTCTAAAAGATTCTTAATCTGATCCTCATGCTGTGAAAGCAGCAGCGGAAGATGGGGAATAGGCACTTGAGCATGTGCGGAGTAAAGATGCTAGTAATATCTTTTTGATTGTGCTAGAAGCAGGGGCTGCTTTTCAAGACGTGAAGTTTCTTTTGGTCAGATGTAGCATTTCATGGCCTACATCTTTTGATTGTGCGAGAAAGCTTAGAATGGGGTTTTAAATTTCTCTAGTACATTAATGAAAATAAAAGAGAAATGTTTAAGCTTCCTGTGCACCTGCTAGTTATAAAATTATTCTAGCTATTGTAGAATCTGAATTGAAGTGATGGAGCTACCAAAACATGATTCCTCATGTATGTTAAGCATCTATTAGAATACAAAAAGAAAAAAGAGAAGAAAGAAGCAGGGGAAAACCTAGGATTGATGGTAGGTCAGTTTTTCTTGTATGCCTTCTAGTTTTCCTTTTTTTCTCTCCTTTTGTTTTCTCTTTTTTGCATGTATTTTCCTTTATTCTTGTCTATGCCTTAATAATTAACGTATTTATCTTTTTATGCAGGTTGTTACTTGTGGAAGGATTCTTCTTGAATCATCTTTCCAGAGGGTACCAAGATGTGTATATGTTTCCACAGAGTTGTACAAGTATAGAGGATGGGGTGGGAAATCTGCAAATCCTAAACATCGTTTCTTCTCATGGGGATGTAGACATGCAGAGGTTTGTTTTTGCCACTACTCATGATATCTGTGTTTTATCACTGTTTGACATTTTAAGCTTGGTAAACAATGATTCACACATTGTTTTTACCACTGTTTGGATTTGTCTAGGGAAAAGGAAAGGGAAAGGGAGATGTATTCATTTTCTTCTCATTTGCGGCATTTGCCCAACCCAACCAAAAAAGAGGGGGAAAAATTGGCATGTACTTCATTTTCTTTTCCTATCTAGAGAAGTAGTCGTTATATGTGATATTTCCAAATATCAAGGTTGCCAATGTAGGAAGTTTCAAGGTTTGATATAAGAAGCATGGACCCTGGAGTGTTTTATCTGTGTTCTTTTTATTTTTCAAGTTTCAAAAAACAAAACACGGTCCAAACTCTGAACACACAGGTGACAGTATAACATACTTGTTTGTTGCCTAGAGTCTTGACATAGACACATGCATATCAATCTCTTCTTTAGGCATTTTTTTTTCTGGAAGTATCCAAAGAAGACATTCTGCTTTCTATTGCCATTTCTTTTTAACATGCAAGCAGAAAAAACGAGTTTAATTTTATTTTAAAAAATTTTCTTATATAATACTTGTATAGTTATTTCTATATTATCCTGTCCACACTTTTTTTCTATTGTGTGTCTGTATTGTGTTATATATCGTTGTCCCGTGTCCCTGAATGACGCCTTTCCATTTGAAAGTATCGAACAGTGTCGAATGTGCCATGTTATCATATTTCGTGCATTAACTTTGTCTGTGTTTCCAGCCATGTTCGGATAGTGCACTTCTTTGCTATTGTTAACTATTATAGCCTTCCTATATCTTGTGGACAGAAATACGTGGCCGATTTCTACATATCAGACTTCCAGTCTGGATTAAGAGCTCAAGTAAAAGCAGGCTATGGAGCGAAGGTTGCTGCATTTGTTAAACCAACAACAGTAGTTGATATAAAGAAGGAAAACCAAGAGTTGTTTCCAAGCTTTCTGCTGTGGCTTGCTGACCGCAGCCTATCAAGTGATGACAGTATAATGCGCCTCAAAGAAGGGTATGCCTCAAATATTTTGTTTTGATTAATTAATGCATATTTTAGATTTTTCTCTTCTTGGTGCTAGAAGCTAATTGAACTCTGAGCGTTTCACTCCATTTATCATAAGCTGTTCCGTTGCAAAAATTATGTGTACTTGCAATAACACAACACATCATAACCACTGTCTCCTATTTTTCAATCAAGATGGTCATGTGGCCCCCTATTTATCTGGTTGGCACATGGCCACGTGGTAGGGGAACCTAATAGATAACTTCTTGTTCCATTGAGCTGATTTCAAATGATCACGCCTTGAATTTTAGGTATATTAAAGAAGGAAGCACGGTGACTGTGATGGGGGTTGTCAGACACCATGATAATGTTGTCATGATTGTTCCTACTGCACAGCCGGTTTCAATGGGCTGTCAGTGGGCCCACTGTCTGCTCCCAACGTACAGTGATGGGCTCATTTTGACATGCGACGAAAGTCAAAACGCTGATGTGATTCCCGTGTAGATATATTTTGCATTTAATTTACTTTTGCATCCGTCCGTTAGTAAATATTGGAAGGTTGAATCCGATGATAGAACGCCTAGCCCAACCTCTCTGTATATATCTTTCCAAGATGAAGTGTATGTAAAATGGCCTTAAAGATGCAGATCCAGAAGACCGAAACATAACATAATAAGGATGGTCTAGTCATGAATTTATATGCTTTGTGATTCTAATGGTGGTCGTGAAGAGGAAGGAAAGTTTTTTTTTTTACCAAAGAGCTAAGAAATATACTGTGATTTTGTGTACAGAAGTTGGAAACTTATACTTTGTTTCCAATGCATCTGATTTTGTGTATATTATTTCGCATGCTTTCCTCAGATGGGCTCGTTTATCTTAAGCAGAATGGTCAATAAACGTCCATGTTTCACGGTATCTGCTTGTTTCTATTTTGATTATGTAAATGACTAAAGCTATGTGCAGAAAATCCATCGGCAAAAAATACAGAAAAACAATATGCTGTCCAGATTCATCAAGCATTGAATTCATTAATTTTTTGGTTTATTTTTTCTCACACAGGCTGTGTCCGGATTGCTGGTTGTCTGGTTGACAGTTGTTTGGTTTGGGAAATGTTTAATTGCTTCATGGAATGATTTCATGCAGTCATTGTACTTGTACGTAAATTTAATCTAGCAGGCTGCTTTTATTAAGACTTGGGCGCCATTAGATAGATGTAGATTTCAAATCAACTTCAATTTTACTTGTGAATTTGAACTTTAAATCCTTTTTATTTGAAATTCATGTCTATCCAACACAACCTTAAATAGCTTTGTGAGGCCAAGAAGAGCCGTTTTGGTAACCCCATACATGGCCATAGAAGCTGGTGGTTGGTAGCCACCAATAGAGGAAATAAAAACAACTGATGAACCCTTCTGCAAGTGAGGAGAGGCATCCTGTAAGAAATGCAGTGCTAAACTTCAGAACTAAATTCCATAGTAAATTTATGGTATCAATCTGTCGTCCAAAAACAACATTTGTGTTGCTTCCTGTATGGGCGTGGCATTCTGATTCAACACTCTTATTACATAGATGAAGAAATATCATCGTTGGAGGAATTTACCTGCAGAAGAAGCATGGAAGCTTTAACATTAATCTTCCATAACTTGTCGAGAACAGATTCTTAAATTTCCAAAATGGCAAACAGACGGATTGACAGCAGCATTCAACACAATCACGTCTATTTTCCCATATTTCTGCAACCAACCAAGTAAACTTAACAGGATTTCCATTTTATTGTAAGAATCAAGTCATGCTAATAAATTTTATTTTTTGCCGAAACCCCCTCCGGCCCACCCCCCCAAGTAAATTCCCTTAACAGAACTCCATGTACTAAAAATACGGAGATCCAAACAGAAAAGGTCACGTAAGACGCAGAATAATAAACCTGGAAGAGAAGGAACCACTAGCTATTTCATTCTCTAAACAATCTAAAACTATTGAATTTCCAATTATCCGATTTTATCTCATTCTAATACAACATCATAATACACATTTAATGAAACCAAAAACTGCAAATTTAAGGACATAGAGAGCAGGCCCAGCTCTGGGCTAAGGCCCAAGAGAAGCGGGCCTTAGGCCCCCCCAAAAGCCTCAAAATTTAGGGCCCCACTTATTATTAGTACTTAGTATATGTATGTGTAGTTTTGGGCCCATTTTGAAGCCCAAAGGTCCAGCAAACTAGGAGATTGAGTGGAACTGCAAGAAGAGTGATGTTTAAGTAACCACTTTTAAAAAGTGATGTAAAAGTAATGAGGATAATGATTTTGAATACATGTATTTTGTTTAAAAAGTTATTTAATCGACTTTGTATTCAATTATATAATGCATTTATTAAGGGTCCTATTTTTGGATCTCGCCTTATACCTCCAAAATCTCAAAGCCGGCTCTGATAGAGAGTTTAAAAACAGTGTAGAGAATGTATCACAAGGAAAAATGGACAGCATCTGGTTAGTAAGTCCCTCCACAGGCTCCAAACGGAAAGGAAACCTGCAAATGGAAGACCCAAACTATTTTAGACCTATTCTAAAGTAGTGAGGTCAGATCTACCATGATTAGGATTCCAGGTCTAGATCCCTGACATCATCAGCTCAGCTCGGGCTCATCAGCCTCATCCGCTCGCATGACATGTGGAGAGAGAAACCCAGAACCCTAAGAAACAATAACTCAAACTATTCTTATAAATTTGTATAGTTTTAAATAATAAATTAGTCACTTTAAAGCATTAATTGTCGTGGAGTTCATCAATTAAAATGGGATCAAATTGCTTTAATGAATTTTATTGGATTAATTATAAACTGTATTTATTTTGTTATGAATTTTTGTGGCCATTGTTATGAGATGTTTTGTTATGAATTCTAATAGTATGTTTGATAAATTTTACGAATATTTTTGGTTTGTTATGAATTCTTGTAAATATAATCATAAACGTTTTATAAAAATTTATGGTTATATTATGAATCAAAAATTAATTTTATAAAAATTTGTGGTTAAATTATATTTTAATCTAATTAACCTATAAAATAACTAATTTGACTAATAAGAAATAATAACGTAGCGCAATATTAATCGCATAATGAGTGCAAATGGTGTGTCAACGTTGGAGGAAGAAAGATGACCTCTTTGACTAATTAGTTTGGTCTGATATCTTTCGGTTGTACTTTTTCATTTTTCATTTATTCATTTTGTAAAATGGAATATTATGTTTATTTTCCTAATCCGCACTGAATGCTATTTCTCTAATTAACAAACACATATTGGTAAAACATATATATATAATTTGGAAAGTAATTATGTTTTACACTTCATTGTTGGGTAAAACATTTTTATTATGTAAAGTTACACAACAACTCTCTCGTTTAATGATTTTGGTGCACCTTTCCTCAAAATAAAAGAACAATTTTGTAACTTCCTATGATAGAAACAAAAAAAGAAAAAGGGTTTTAGCAGAATTGAATGTGAAAATCTCAAATCTCACTCCTTCATTCCCCCCCCCCCCCCCCCCCTCTCCCTCTCCCTCTCCCTCTCCCTCTCTTAATTTGCTCTATGTTTTTCTCTTTTCATCTCAAAGTTTATCTCAAATCCAAGATCCAAATAACACTAAGGCTATATTTGGATCCATCAAGAATTTAAGGAGGAATTTGTGGATGAAAAAAGAAAAGTTAAGAAAAAAAATTAAATTTGAGGCGTTAGATCATCAACTCTTTTTTTTTTCTTTTCATTATTACATTTTTAATCCAAACACAACCTAAAGTATGTAGCAAGTTATCAAACCAGAAACAGTAATGCTAATAACATATTCACTTGTATACGCATTCACTTGTATAAATTTTCTTCCATGAGTTTGCGGAACCCACCCACGTGATAATGTATGAGGTCTACACGCTTCATGCGAGGGAGTTTGTATGAATATGTATACAAATGTTTGTATTTGTAACTTTTCTTGTCAACAAAAGAACAACTATGTCCAAATGACTTTCCTTGGCCACTCCCTTATAAATAGTACACATTTACCCCTCAACACCTTCGATATATATCCCAAGAGATCACATCACATTCCCCTAAATTTAAGAGATAATCAGTAGGTAGACATAGCATATAGTGAAGAAGATCATGAGGCTCTACTCAGTGTTGGTTCTGGGGATTTTTTTTCTTGGCTCTAGTTGCAAGAGGTTGAAGCCTTGCATGCCATTCTTGAGGGGTAAATCCGTCAATGTCACCCATCATTGCTGCGATGGGGCACCTTATTTGTATGACCAGGCTTCTTTTCGATCGGATCACAAGGCTCTTTATAAGTGTCTTCACAGAACTGCTCTAGTTAGGGACAAGCCAAAATAAATGTTTAGTAGGGTCAAAATTATAGAATTTATAAAATTTATGATAAATTACTAATTTTTATGGGGTCAAAATTGTATTTATAATAAATTATATTAAAAAAATAGTATAATTTTTTTTCAATGGGGTCAATTGACCCCACTTGCCCTAATGTTGCTCTGCCCCCCAATGCCAGTCCTTAAGTAGTTATTCTTGTTAATTAGTGGTACACCTGTGAAAAAAATTTAACTCCAGGAGAGAATCTTCATATTAGTTTCAAAAGTAAGGGAGGTCATATCTGAAACTACAAGGGAGATGACTGTATTTGTCAGCAATCTCATTGAGGTAAGTGAAACTAAAATTAACTCCAGGAGAGAATCTTCATATTAGTTTCAAAAGTAAGGGAGGTCATATCTGAAACTACAAGAGAGATGGCTGTATTTATCAGCAATCTCATTGAGGTCAGTAAAACTAAAATTAACTCTAGGGGAGAATCTTCATATTAGTTTCAAAAGTAAGGGAGGTCATATCTGAAACTATAAGAGAGATGGCTGTATTTGTCAGCATTCTCATGGAGGTCAGTGAAACTCCATTTTTTTTTTATTTCAAATATTTTTACCCAAATAAATATGATTAAATAGAAAGATGAAGACCTCTTCATTCAAAAATAAAAAATGAATTAAAGAATAGAACATCTAAACATGGAGATGGCACTGTCTTACCTGCCATCCTTATTATGAACAAAACAATGAATAAACTGTTCTATGCTTGTTGTCACACAAGCTGGAAAAAAAAAAAATCAACCATAACAGAAATAAGTGGGAAAAAATCAATCAATCAATTGCGGCTATTGTAATCTTGACCTCTTTTAATTCTTCCCAGCACCCATTTATCCCTCTGCAAATAGTGAAAGAAAAAGACAATTAAGATGTTGACACAATGGTTTGATAAAACACCTAGATCATGAACTCAACCAATTAATAGCAATACAACAACTATTTACCAAGAAATTAAATTGCCAGAACAAATAACAAGTTAAAATTATAGAATTATCATTGAATAACTTGGGTTATTCATTTTGTTTTTTATTTTATTTTAATTGCAAGAGGTTTTGAACAGATTAAAGGCCTCCAAAAGAAGCACAATAGTGAAATTTGAAGAAGGAAATGGAGATGATGATGCGTATATTGGGGGTAAAAGTAAAAAAAAATGTGATAAGGTACGAATTCATAATTAAAAGATACTTCTTTGTTTTGTTTTATTTTTTTTATAAAAAAAAAATGAATTCAGATTCGGATTAAACTAAACGGATTTGCCAATTATGGATTCGAATTTGTTTGTAATCGAATCAAATTCACATTTTTACGATGTTGATCAAAATCCGACCCATTAACAAACCTATGCTTATCACATAACCCATTTCAATGATTTGAGTCATTTATCAATATTTTAGTCTTAACTTATAGATCATCCACGAAAAGAATCACATGATCCAATGGCCTATATATCAATATGGTTCATCTCATTTATTTAAAAAAAAAAACAAGAAAAGAAAACAAGTACGATTTTAAGAATACAACATCCATTTTTTCTTTCTCAATTCCTGTGTGCTCATCATCCTGGTTAGAAAAACCACTATTCAAGTTAGTTGAAACATTATAAATACAGTGTACATGTACCATTCTACAACACTTCACCTGCAACAAACATATGAACCAAGTCTAGTCTAGAAGGAAAAAATGGCTAAGAAGGCGATGGTTGGCTCATTGTGGTTGCTAGGGTTCTTGGTTTTGGCACTGATAATGAGCCCTGCGACCGCATTTTTATGCGTAGAGGCCGAAGCATTGTTGTCTCCCTGCCTGACGTACTTGCAAGGCCGCTCTGACAACATCGCTGAGCCGTGCTGTTTGGGCGCTCATGTATTGAACGAAAGGGTTGCTTTTAAAGTCGATCAAATGCTTCTTTGTAATTGTTTCAAGATCGTTGCGCCTGCCATTGGAGTTCAAGCGGATCGAGTCGAGCAAGTTATTAAACACTGCTCCATTGGTGATGGCATACCCAATGGCTCCCATTGCAGCTAGTACGTAACATCTCAGTCTCTGTCATTTGCTTATCCATCAGGCTACAAAACATTGCATTTGCGCTCCACACTCATATGGGATTGAAGTAGTGTAGTTGTGTTTACTATGCAATGACTTATTATTAATAATAATCATTAGTTTCAAATAAAATGAGTAATGCATCATGCTAGAAACTTTTTTAGTTACCAGCATTACCCTTCCTACTCAAATTTCTTCTTTAACAATTTATATATAAGACTTCCACGACATTCAGGCCTAATGGGATATCATCCTACAAAAAAGTAAGAAAATTGCCAATAGACTATTAAAAGCTAGGGTCGGTTGGAGGGTGGTGAAGGCGGTGTCTATCTTCGCCGCATCAATTGTTCTCGGTCTGGACCGAGGGTGGAGCATTGGAAGTCTTTACCAATGTGTAATTGACTGCAACGTTTTTCGGTCTTTTGGAGCTGAACTAACTAGATGGGGCGCCCAAAACCTGGAGGGCTGGACGCAGGTGCCAGATCCGAAAAGGTGCTGGGATCTTTTTCATTTTTTTTGCCTTTCCGCTTATGCCTTGCTTGGACTTGGTCCCACTAGCATGACAAGGATAGTTGTTCACTTTTCATTAAATGCATTTTATTTTGTGCTATTATACTAAAACGACGTCATTTTGGTGCAAAACAACCAAAATAACGTCATTCAATTAAAAGCTCTAAATGTTTAAAAAATCAGAACGGTGTCGTTTTGGTTGTTTTGCACCAAAACTACGTCGTTTTGGTACAATCGGTAACAAATTCGGTATAATGATCGGTCACTGTAGCATTTTCCTAAAACTATAATAAATGAAGTACTTAACACTTTTATCGATTATCAGAATTGTCTCTCCTATATCATTATACTTTTAATTTTTTCTTTCCCTTGGAGATATAGTTTTAAGTATTTTTTAAA
>BRYF01000018.1:18897342-18899842 GCA_030159135.1 Actinidia polygama
CATATTCTAACCTAACCCTAGCTAGCTCACCATCCCATCCCATTTCTCTCTCTCTCTCTCTCTCACACACACACACACACAACATGAAATGCCCTAAAATTTTGTTCATGTTGGCCTTGGTCATGACATTTTCGACATCATTAGCTGAGGAAGAATTCCTCCTCGGTAATGATGATGAAGACATTGAAACATTAGAAACTAGTGATATTCCATTCAATTTGCCAGAAACCCTAGAACCAACTTCTCTTCGTGGGACTAGTCGGTTTTTGGCCCAAACACCCCCGCGTGCCAGAATGACATGTGATAAGTACCCTAGAGTTTGTCACGCCAAGGGAAGTACCGGGCCGGATTGTTGCAAGACGAAGTGCGTTGATGTGAAGACGGACCGGCTCAATTGCGGAATGTGTGGGAAGAAGTGTAAGTACTCTGAGATTTGTTGCAAAGGCAAGTGTGTGAACCCATGGAATGACAACAAACATTGTGGGGGTTGCAACAATAAGTGCAAGAAGGGAAGGTCATGTGTGTATGGGATGTGTAGCTATGCATGAAAATAGTATAAGTACATTTGTGTATCTATCTATCTACAGATATAGATATAGATCTACTAGTACTTAGAATTTTGTTTGGGGTGTGGGTACAGATATAGATATAGATCTACTAGTACTTAGAATTTTGTTTGGGGTGTGGGTATAGAAATAAGTTGTGTGTGCACCAAGTAAAGGTGAGGCATCAACGTGTGAAGGGCTTTGCCAATGTTCATTTGTTCTTTAATTTCATCTATGTAATTGAAATGTTCATTATCATTAATTCAGTGTATGTATGTTTATTATTAAAAGAATATATATATATGGAGAAAGTCAAGACCTTATGAGGAGGAAGATATGAATTCATAAGATATGAGTACTCAAGACCAACAATTGGCAGATTTTTGAGCTTCATTAAATGAAGATAATAGAAGAAGACTACACCATAAGCTATATGTTGACGTAAGCCATGACGTATCATGCTCTATTATTATCAGCAGCCATATACTTAGCGTTTTATGTCCAATATTTATGGTAACTGTTAACTTTAAAAAAGTTGTACCAGTTAGCATTATGTTGTTGGCCAATTTTTTAAAAAAGGGATTTTTTTTCCTCTTTATAAAGGGAAGCTTTCCCCGCATCACTCACTCAGTAGATCTCTCTCTCTCTCTCTCTCTCTTAAGAATCCTCTCTTCTTCTTCTCTTGTAATAAACTTTTATATATATATATATATATATATATATATATATATATATATTTAAAATAGACATATTTTGGGACATCCCAAAAGAAAAAAATGTGGACAAACACAATTGAATGTTAAGAAATACAATCTAAAATTGCTACCAAAACACTACAATTCAACTCTTTTTAATCATCTTTAAAAAAGAACTCTGACTTAATTCATTTTACCACTTTCTCGAAATGGGTAAATGTTTGGAAATCCATAAGTTTTACTCTTCATTGATTTTAAAACAGCCGTTTACAAAAATTAAAATACGGTTAAAGTTCAATTATCAAACTGATATGATTAAGTAATTGAATATAACTTCTTTAATTAAATTCAAATAACTATGTGTAAAAAAAAACGAAATCAAAATCCGAAGTTTATATGCTATAGATTGTGTTATTGCTCTACTTTTTGGCTTCTCTTTCTAATTCATCGTAACAATGGGTGTGTGTGAATATCAATATTACGGTCAATATCTGTTAAATTTCTCACTTCTAAGGTCAATTTATTCATTTATTTTCTTTTTCTATGTGTTTGTGTCTTTGCCGTGGGTGAGCCAATTTAAAAAAATATATATATACGCTAAATTAGGTATTCATTTTATTTATTGTATAGGAAAATATGCTATCCCCAAGAAATGGCCTCACAAGCCTCCTTCCTTCCTATTGATCCTTTTCACTTTTCTCACTCATCATCTTATATGCTATCCCCAAGATTGGGGCCATAAACGAAGCCACTGACCCAGCGGACAATGAGATTGACCCTAAACCGGGCACGCTCCATTATGGTGTGATCCAAATGGATCTTACTTTGGATCATTTTTGCTAGGGACATGGTTATAACCCTCAAGAATGAGCTAATGATTAATAGTTTGAAGATCATCTATGGGAGACGTGTCAAAGTGGAGATTGCTCACCGGCCTTGCATCACGATTTCTAGGGTTAAGAATGTAATTATACAATGGATTAGCAAATTTCGTTGACCGTTTGGATATAGTTTAGAGAATCTCGATGATGTTTTATAACCCTTTTGTGGGGTGTAGGTTTAGAAAGTGAGAAAAAGAAAATCGAGGATAGACATCTGCGGTGGCCCTACGGCTCACAGGCCTTGCATCACGATTTCTAGGGTTCAGAATGTAATTATACAATGAATTAGCAAATTTCGTTGACTATTTGGATATAGTTTAGAGAATCTCGTCGATATTTTATAACCCTTTTGTGGGGTGTAGGTTTAGAAAGTGAGAGA
>BRYF01000018.1:18904842-18907342 GCA_030159135.1 Actinidia polygama
ATCGAACGGTATCATTTCTCAAAAGTTTTTTGTGCGAATCAGTTGGTTCCGTCAACCATAAGTGAATAAAAATTGACGGACGACTTTAATTGCGTTCAGATTAAAACTCCAAAGTTCGATTTATTGTAATTGAAACCATAAAGTTTAATTTGTTAGTGAAAGTTTTTTTTTAATTTTCCTAAAAAACAAAAACAAAAAGTATAAATTTCACTGACCTCCCATGAGATTACTGATAAATATAATCAACTTCTATGTAGTTTCATTAATAACACTAGCCAATCTTACTTTTAAAAATAATATTAAGATTTTTCCTAGAGTTCATTTTTGTGCAAAAATAACAAATTTTTCTTTGATTTAGGGCTTCTATTTTTTTTTTAATATATCATTAAGATAAGTAAATATTCTCTTTTTTTTTAAAAAAAAATTGATAAATAATTTACTTTTAAGTATTCTTAGATTATGAGTACTTAAAAAATAAAATATTTAGAATGTTAAGTTTGAAACTATAAGGAAGATAATTATATTTATCATAATTTCAGGGACCTCAGTGCCCGACAACTTCCGTGTTTTACTGACACGTAAACAGTCGGTTCCATTCCTCGTATCTCTTTCCGCTGTCGCTCACGCTCTCCATCCCTGTTAACCACCTACCACTTTGTCTTGCGTCACACCCTTCTCACTGCCTAATCACCCTCCACCGGTTGTACCATATGCCGCGACGTACCTGATCACGGGTTCTCTTGCTTTGCTTAGCTCCCCAAAACGAGCATATCGTGGAAGCAAACATTTTTCTATTCTTGTTTGGATTAAACAATATGGTTGTGGAAGAAAAAATAAATAAATAATGAATTTAATATTTTTTATTTGGGTAATAATTTATACACTCTACTTTTAATTATATGAACTTTTTTTTTGTCTTTATTATGTAACTTTTTAATAAATGCCTAAATTGCCCCTCCAAAAAAAATAACCAAGTAAAAGTGTAGTATTATGCTGAGAGGTAATTCTGGTAATGAACAAAAGTGTTAAGAATATTATTATAATCTTACATAATAAAGATAAAAAGCAAAATTTATTTGGTAAAAAATAAAGTGTATAAATCACTATATGTTTATTTTATTTTTATTTATTTATTCACAAACCCTTTCCTAAATATTTGATTATGGGCCTATTTTCAACTCACTATGATGATTTGAATTTTGACTAGTTAATTCTATTGATTGTTTTTTGTCAAACGATATGTAAATTATATTAAAGGTAGAAAAGTATTATTACAACATAAGTATAATCCCTTTAAAGAGAGAGAAAAAAACCGTAAAAAGGGTGAAAAATCTCTCATGGGACAAATTCTACGAACTCATAGATTTACGAGTCACGTATCAAACTTAAATGTGATAGAAATTGGATCAACAAGTACAAACGAGAAAAAAGAAAAGAACAAAAGAACAATCTCTAATAATGAGAGGAATAAACTTCCATAGATCAACTACATGCAATATATCTTTTATCTAACGTTTATATCTTATCTGTTTTTTACATTGTAAAACTCTAATGAATATGCTTAAGAGGTTGTCTTTTTTTTTACATAGTTCTCGTGAACCCATGATATTACTAGTGTATATAAATAATATGATTGACATTGTAATCATCAGACTTGAATGATAGAATTGAGTGTGATTGAGAATTAGGGTTGTGGCATGTGAGTGTTCTTCTTCGCTCTTCTCTTTCTCCATCTCTCGTCTTGCATCATTTTATTTTTGCGAGTTTATAAATATCATTGATCTTTGAACTTCTTCTTGTAGACTTAGGCTCCGTTTGGCATCGGCTTTTTTTAGCTTTTCGACTGACTTTTTTGCTTAAAATAAGCAAAAAAGCCAATCAGAGTTGGCTTTTTTGCTTTTCTGATTTTGCTTATTTGCTTAATTTTAGCTAAAGTAAAGCCAGAAAAGAAAAAAAATAAAAAAAAATTAGCCTTTTAGTAGCTAGCTTAAAAAAAGCTTAGCTTTTAAGCATTACCAAACGGAGCCTTAGCTAGGCTATCTTGGTCGAACTTGTAAACTCATATTTCTCATCTTACTATCTTTTTCTTTTCGTTTTTCGTTTTTCTTTTATTTTCTCCGGCGGCAGTAGATGTAGATGACAAAGAAGATCATAAAGGTAAAAGAAAAGGGCAAATTTTACTGACCTCCCTTAATGTTTCTATAAATGCATCCTTCTCTGCTTTTTTTTAATGGCATTGATGTTTTTTACTTTTAAAATTATTATCAAGATTTTCTACTGAAGTTATTTTTTGTACAAAAATTAAAAAATTGCCCTTAAATTTAGGTCTTTTAGAAAAATAATTCTCAATACATCTATTAAATAAATAAAAACTCTCTTTTAAAAAAAAATAGATTAGGAACACTTAAAAAAATAAAATATTTATATCACTTTTTTTTTAAAAAAATCTTATTAGTAATTAGAAGTACTTTTTAAATACTTAGATCAATTCTTTTTAAAA
>BRYF01000018.1:18922342-18924842 GCA_030159135.1 Actinidia polygama
GGAAATTGGGAATGAACGAGATGTAAAAGAAGTGAAGGGCACTTTTGTCAAATACACAAAGGTACAATAATTGTAGGTTTCATACGTATTATATATACACTAATCACCCATAATAGACATATCATGTCGTTTTTAATGTGAGAATGTGTTTAATTTCTTTATAAAAATTCAGTATACGAAATTTTACAGAAAGATATGACAACCCTAATCGTAATAATTTTCACACAATCGCTTGTAATAACTTTCACACGGTTTCTGTAACCGTGAATAAAATATATTCATCTACTAAAATGGATAGAATCATCCAAAGTTAACCTAATCTTAATTTTCTCACAAAATTTGACCTCCCTTTTCAAATATAACTCCATGTTTATTTTAGTGCTAAAACTCTTATTGTTTTTAGGAAAATGTGCAGCTTGTTCATGTTCAAAATTTGTTACCCAATACATGGGGGCATTTATTTATTTTTTTTAATTTTTTTTTTTAATTATTGTCCCAGTTCTGCGAATGCTGCATGACAAGAATAAGGCTCGAATTCAGATATCACACTCGATAAAAGCACACATTTATCACTAGCTAACTAAGGCCCAGTTTGGCCTAACCTCTTTTGAGTTTTTATAGTAGCTTTAGTTTTTTCATTAAGAGGAATCGAAAAAGTACAGAATTTCGCTCAAACTATAAAACAAAAATACACTAAAGACGATTTTTTTTGAAAACCAAAGCAATTATTTTTTTTAAAAAAAAAATAGTTCAAACTTGGCTAACTCCCTCCTTGGTATTGGGACATTTATATCTAGCGTTTGCACGACAATTGACAAAGTTGTGGATTCATAAACAAATAAATGGGAGGCATTATGGTCATCCATCTGCAGCAACTCTGATCAGCAGGTGAGGAAGGTGACCTGCCTTAATTGCTAGCATGTGCTTGTCCCATACCCACATGCCTTAGTGATGGAGTAACTTAAAGAATGTTCAACTACACACTTTTTTGATGGTCCCATTGCACACTCTCATCATGTGCTAAGCCAGACAGTAATTTCTCTCTTGCATGACCATGCCCTCTTACCTGTTTTCACCACCAAGAATTTGATATGAAAAACAGGTCTTTCTTTTGTGTAAAATTTAGAGAAACTCTACTGTTTCAGAATTTGAAATGAATGGTCTAGATTTACTCGAACGTGTAAATCCTGCATAAAACTATTAATTTTGAATTCTGAAAACTTTTTTTAGTTCAAATTCTGAGACCACGTTAGTGCTACAAAGGTTACGTTATGATAAAGCAGATACATGTGCATACTTATATGCATACGTATGTGTGTGTATTCTGGAGTTAGAACCTTGGCTAAGTTCCTTCTTAATTGGAACTTAGCAAGATTTGGCACATGATTTGACAACATCATATTTGCCAATTTCTCTCTCTCTCTCTCTCTCTCTCTGCGCAAACAAATGTAATATATTGTGAAAAATAATGGAAAAAATGACAATTCGGCACAAAAATTTGTAATGTCATCTTTTTGACAGGTCACGGCTATTTTGCGTGGATCGATCTTCTATAATTTGGCAAAACTAGGAGTTTCACTAAGCACTGAAGAAACCAGAGTTGACACAAATAATTTAACAGAAACCTAACAATTTAGTACTCATCTTTCTGCAAATCCAACACAAATGAGAGAGAGAGAGAGCCCAATGAAGCAACCATTCTTCTATTTTCCGTGAAAATAAATCTAAACGAACACAAATACAACAGTTGTTAACGAGCTGCAAGTTACCATGGAATAGTTTCATAACCTTTCAATCACTCAACCTTTGGTCAATGCCGTGGACCTTGCTCGTAGGTTCAAAAATACTCCCCTAAAAAGCTGGATGAAGAAAAAAGGACATCGACAACCCCATTGTAATTAGTACGTGATTGCTAGAACTCGGATAAATATATAACCGGACAGATAACAAAATGGGAAACAAAATTACATACCAGCAAAACCCAATGACGCTGTGGAAGATGACACGGAACTGCAGTGGAACGTACTGGTGGTTTACCCATCCCACTACCGGCCAGAACTGTACGTTAATCCATCAGAGAGATTCATTAATAAACGACAACACTCCGTTCATAATATAAAGAGCTCATGTTATTTAATAACAAAAGAACAATAACAAAGATGGAAAGAAAGCAATACCGTCCACGCTGCATATTGCACTGCCGGATAATCCTTCTTGATTTTAGACTTCACATGGATCCAGGGCCTTGCTGTGCATATAATAAGATTATATTCAGATGACATCTTGATGTTTAATTATGGATTATGCTAGGGGGATGAATAAAAAACGATTGAGCCGAAAAACTGCCCAGACCGAACCGAATCCATCCGCATTCTTTGGTTCGGTCTGGTTTTGAATTCTCTTGAACTGTTATGAGCAGTTTGGTTTATGGTTTCCACTAAAACCACAAAAATCCAAACCATGAACACTGAACGCCCCAGAAAAATGTGAATTATTCATC
>BRYF01000018.1:18992342-18994842 GCA_030159135.1 Actinidia polygama
GTCGTTTAATAATTAATTTATAACATAAATTCAACTACAAAAATACATACTTTGATGATAAATGTTGTTCATCTTTTAGGCTCATTTGTCCATAACCAATGCGTCCAAAAATAAACTAAATTGAGAGAGCAAGGCTTAGCCCAAGTGGTAATGGCAACATCCCATGACTTAGGTTCTGGGTTCGATTCTCACCATCCGCCCCCGGGCATAAGGCATCAAAGGGCGAAGGTCAGGTACACAAGCTAACACTCGGAGGTATCGCTTTCGATTCTTGACTGCTACATCGCATATTCGTGTTTACATCCTGAGATATAAAGAGCTAGCTGCTCAGAGAGACAGAGATTAGTCTGGGTCGGTGCAGGTACAGGTGCCGGCTTAGGATACTTTATTTTTAATCCCAAAAAAAAATGAACTAAATTGATCGTCAATATATGCCGGGGGCCCACTTGCCTGCATATTTTTGTACGAATACAATTGTTCTGAGAGAAGCTCATTTGGCCGAGTGCGAATCCTCTGAAGTGGGGATAAGGTAAAGTGATCATGAAAAGTTTAAAAAAATGACATTTTGTACACTTTAAGATCAAAACGTTGTTACTTTATTATTAATATAAAATAATATTGTTTTAATTATTAATTAAAATAACGCTATTTTAATCCTAAAATGTACAAAATGATATCGTTTTGCATACTTTAGAACCATTTTACCCCATTCCCACTTCGGAGGATCCCAATCCCATTTGGCCAGCGAGTCACGAGATTCCTATTCTGCAACACAAGGGGTCACCACACCACGTGGACAACACAAAATCTGTACTCTTTAAAGTGGCTTATTTCAAGGATTTAAGCATCGTGTGGGTTAGTTTTTGAATTTTTTTTTCAAAACTTTAATACTTTTCTTTGATCGATAAATTTAAAAATATAAAAATTTATTTAAATCTTTTAAAATAATTCACTTCCGAAGCTCGAGTACGGTCCGTGCGCCGTTTTTCTTCTCTACCATGACGAATCAATTACTAAAAACAGCTAAAAAGTAGCCCAAATTGGCCCCCTCGGATTCTTAGTTCACTAAGTTTGTAATCCGATTAATAATTCAAAGGGAATTTATAGAATAAATTGAATTTTTTTATAAAAAAAAATAAAATGTTAGATCCATTTATGTTTTCATTTCTTTTCCTTTTTCTTTTCTTTAATCCAAACACAAGCGAAAAGTTGCATCGCTTGGCATTTACTCTTTCTATGTAGGAGTTTGTTGATTGAAATCAACGTTGCTGAAGCAGGTTCATGACGGCTTATAGAGCGATGGGAAGGCGATTCATCAGAGAAGAGAAGCGACTCGCGAATCTCTCTTTTATGCCAATTTATGTGACTCCTGTAAAAGCTAACTAACTACTCGTTTAGCTTACTTTATTCTCTCTTTTTTGGGTTAGTAAAACAAAAATTATTAGTGGTATTTCAAACAACTGATTTATCGAAACGACAAAAGCATGAAATAACTATCTTAAACGGAGCTAATTAAGCACAAAATTTTGACCCGCTTGAGCTTTAGGGTCGACCAAGTGTTTTAGAACCTCTTGACCATGCTAGCGATCTAGGTCGAACCTCCATGTAAATATACCTATCGTGTTGTTACAATTCACACCAAAAGAAGAAATTGGTATGTATGGTTAGACCAATTCCAAGAAATTTTCCAACAAGTTATAGCTAAGCAAACAATCCCAATTGGGGCTTATAAAAATATATTGTTTGGTTTAGTTTTTTAAAATTAATTTTGTAAAATGTTTTTTCATAAATTATTTTGAGAGAAAAACATTCAATATTTTCATCTATTATTTCTCATGAATGACACTTTTTTTGTAGGAATTTTCTAAAAAAAATTAAGTTTTGAACTAATAATTTTTTAAAAAACTGACTCTGAAAATTAAACCAAATCTAGCGACCTTCCATTCTTTTCATTAGAGAGAGATTCTAAAGGTAGGTGCAGAATTGGTATATGAACTTTAAATTGTTTCTCAACTAACTCATGGGTTTGTTCAACTACGCAATGAGCTTAAGAATCAGAAATAATATACACAAAAAAATAGATAAAAATAAAGCGATCAATGGATTTCAAGAACGAATACAAGATTTTAATTTTGGGGTGAAAAATTATATGGGGCCCGTTCTAAAACAATTATCGATTATTTTTAAATTACACTATTAATTTATAACAATAAAAATGTAAATTATATAAATATTTACACACACAAATGAAGCGTATACTTGTAATAATGAAAAAAAAATTATTATTTTGATATTAGTTTATACTGTCATATTATATAAATCTACCAATTAACGTGCAGACAATTATAATTTAGTGGTGCAAACCTTTATTATTTTCAAATTATCACTATACTATGAGATTTTTTTTTCCATTTATTTAAGTGTGGTCACCTTCACATAATAACTGAAATCTTTCGTCTAAAAATATTTGAAAACCAAAAATCCTAAATTAATGAAGTTT
>BRYF01000018.1:19009842-19014842 GCA_030159135.1 Actinidia polygama
TAACAGAATTTTGGAAACAAAAAGACAATTTCAAAACTTGTTCTTTACAAGCTCAAGTCACAAAAACAGTTCATGGATAGCTCTCATAACATTCTTAACAAAAAATTGACCTCATTTTATATATTTTTTTCGTTTGGAAAGCAAAGAAACCAGTAAACTAGACCTAGTAATACATAGAAACAAAAACCAAAACCAAACAAGCAGTCCAGAGGAATCGAAAACTGACGAATAGAGATGGAATGCAGCAAGATTTTCCAGTGATTTATATGCCTAAAGACCCAGAACACCATGCTTTCCATGTTGCATTAGTAATGGAATTGAACTAAATCGCTGTATGATGATTTCTTCCCAGTTCAAAAACCCTTGTGAATGTAGCAATATCCAGAGTTTACGAGTCAAGTCATCAAAGTCGAGAGATTGTAACTTGCGAAGACAAACCCCTCCATCAGAACGAGGATGAAAAGAATTACGGGAAAGAAATAATCGTAATGATCCCCCGACGGATGAAATTCCTTCCCATTTGAGAGAGTATTTTATTTGATACCAATAAAATTTCATACGTTTTTATTCCTCTTTGACGGGAGGAGTCTGAAAATATAAAAAATTTCATCTAATTTGGAAAAAAAATTCACTAACTCTTATAAAAAGGAACCGAAAAAGTATTATTTCGATTATGGACAGCAGATCTAGGATTTCTGAGTTTTGTATTCCTCCTCCGAATCATCTCAAGGAGCCCAACTTCAGTACTGTCTTCTCTTTAAACATTTGGTTGGTGTAACTGGTTGCCTAAAAGTCTTTGGTTTCCATTGTTCACCATTGTTGGTTTAAGAAAAATGGTGTCTGATAAGGAGTTTTGGGAGAGGGGAAACAGAGAGAGTTCTTAGGTTCTTTAAGATTAAAATTGGCATTCTCTAAGGGGGGAATCTGAATTAGTCACAACATCAATCATCATGGGAGGTTAATGTTATTTTGAATACACTAGCAAGATATAAACGTGGCGATAATTTTACAGTTTTCTAAAAATAATATTCATGAATGGAGTTGTGAAAGTTGCACGAGCAAAAGTTCACCGCAATTATAATTGACCACCGTGTTCATACTTTCTAAAAATGAGAAAGTGAGTAAAAACTATTTAATGCCTAAACCAAAAACTAATATGGCAAGATATTTAAAAAAACATGTTTTTCCTTTTTTTAGTAAAATAAAATTTTTTATTATTAAATAACATGCTTCAATAGGAAAACATTTTTCTTGAAATGAAATTCAAATATTTTTTCCTTTTTGAATAATTAATTTATAATATTTTAAGTATTACTAATCGTGTGTATTAAAAGTAGTAGTTTTTCAAAAACAGAAGTCCTATATTCGGAACCGGGGTCCCTGCAGGGAGGGGGCTCCCTGCAGGGTTGCGGGGAGCCAAAACGACGTCGTTTGGCGAGCGAGTAGTCCAAAACGACGTCGTTCTAATTAAAAAAATTTGGCCCAAAACGACGTCGTTTTGGATCTATACATTTTTGGGGTAAAACAACATCGTTTTGGGCTGGGCGCGCGCCAAAACGACGTCGTTTTGGCGCCCTGCACGCTCCCCGTAGAGAAGCCGCACTGCAGCATCCCCCAATCCCCTATATTCTGCTTGCGTAGCACTTCCTGTACTCTAATACTTGCATCTCCTGCATATTTTATTCTTGCACCCTACACATGATTTACTTATACCCACGTCATTATTTACTTGAACCTAACACATAGTTTACCCTAAATCTTATATATAATTTGGTTGGGTATTACTTATTTGGTATACATATTTGATTTGCACCTTACACATAGTTTACTTGTATCCTACACAATTAATTTGCACTCTCCACAAGTACATATCTAATCCTCACATATTCTATCTATTGTCGTCCTTAGTATTTGTTGGTAAAAATATGGCAAATACATAATTCTAAAAAATAATTTTCATTAATCACAAATTTTGTACAGTAAAACTGAATTTATAAATATAAAACAGAATAGAATGAGATGCAAATAAATTTAAGCTGAGTCCTACGTTTGCAGTCTCCTTAAGAAAGATTCATCGCATACTAAGAGTGTTGTAGAATTTTTTGGCATTTTTTTTTAAAGATAAAATGACTAGACCACGTACATCGGAACAACACCGATGTAAACCTTGGCTAAAAAATGAACTATGTTTGTCCCTCTCTTAGAACGAAAAATACAAAAGTATGAAAGTATATAAAGCTCTTCTAAAAGAAAAACACCAATACATATAAAAGAAAAATGACTCATGAGTTGTTCAGAAATAATTGAGTCATTGAATAGTACCATAAACTCCAATTCATGAGAGTTATAACAGTTTTTCTTTGGGATGCTACGTCCAGGTTCAACAACGCCAGAGGTTACTGTTTGGTTGCCTCAAGAGACCCTCCGAATGTCCCACTTTATTCACACCGAAATTTTTAATAGTTTTGTGGTCTTGATCTTAACTCGAGGGATGAGAGAAAACAAAAATCTATGAATTTGATATTCTTTTATTGATTTCTTAATTTTAATTTTTTTTTATTCGTAACAATAATTTTGAAATTTGTACACAATTTATTCGTTATTTTTTTTACTTAAAAATTTAAAGAGTAACTTAGTCGAGTTCAAGTCTGATCAGTATATAAAAAACGTTTTCTACCTTGATGCAACAGTAGAAAAAAATATTTTACCAAGTGAAAGAAAAAAAATATAGTTTTTAAAAAAATGTTAGTGTTAGTTTTTGCTTTAACGAAAAATCTAAAAATGAGTCTCTAGTTTTGAGAAAAAAACAACTTGTTTGATTAACTTTATTCACTATAAAATTTCATTTTATTGTTTCAATAAAAAGAGAATTTTATCTCTCTCACACACACACACACACACACACACACACAGAGAGAGAGAGAGAGAGAGAGAGGGGAATTTTATTAAATTAGAAGAGGGTTGGGAAAGAGAGAGGGGCCAAAGTAAGTAAGTCAAAGGGCAATTGAGTCTTCTTACCTCAAAGATTCGATGAGTTTGATATTATAAATTTTACTTCTATAAATTGATATTAAGGCTCCGTTTGGTACCAGCTTTTTAGTTGGTTGTTTTTAAACTTATAAAAAAAATTTAAAAAAATGGCTTTTTTATTTTTATTTTATTTTATTTTATAGCTAAAATAAAGCAAAAAAGTAAAAAATTAAAAAATCTTAATTTTTTAGATAACAAGTTTAAAAAAAAATTGACTTTTAAACATTACCAAACGGAGCATAAAACTTGAACATGCCACTGTCACGAAATTTCCCCAAATAAAAATCACAACTATCTTGGATACACTAGCATAATAATATACCCGTGCTGTCAAACGGGTGAGTCATTTTACTGGACAACTACTTTATAGACATTTTACCTTTGAATTTTTTAAATAAAAAATAAAAAAATCACTATTTACCATTTTAAATTGTAAAATTATTATTTTTAAAAAAATTTACTATTTTCACTCTGTCACAAAATATTATGTAAAATTTGCTCTTAAATAAGTTTTGACAAAGACACTCATATACTTAGAGCAACTCTAGTCGGAGGTTATCCATCCTTGGTACTAAAACTCTAATTATCAAAATAAAATCTCAAAAGCCAATAAACCCATTTCAATAGGAGTTCTCTCATGATCCTATTTATATCACATCAACTGAAAGGTTCTATTTGTAGCACCTCTCTATTAATTTTTTTTTTTAAATACGTGTAAAAATACTATTGAAGATGTTAAAGTGAAAAGTAAAACCCCATTTTCCAACCTCCCATTGCAATTCTTTCACACTAACTCATAGCTTTGACTCTTAACTTGATATTTGGAAACTATACTAATATTTGATTTGTCCATAGAGATGCTCCATAACAAATGAAGCTGTTTGAACTCAAACTATTAATGCTATATCAAATCCTTGCTTAGTATAATTTGTTGGGATGCCCAACCAGTCTAAGCTACTTATTTCATCATTTTAGACCCACAATCCCAAGGCTGTGTGTTTGGATGTTATATTTATTGAGAAATGACCATTGAACTCCTGGTATCGTGGCTAGGTTTGATATAGGAGAACTTTACATTTTTCTTGTGAATAATGGATGATTGTGAATTTGAGTCCTCCAATTAATACCACATTTGGTTTTAGGAGTGTGATAAAAAATGATAAAGAAGGGAGATAATTTTTTTTTTCTTGTTTGGATTATAAATAAATGAGAAATGATGAGAAAGAAAAAAATTTTGGTAGACATTTGGGTCAGATCTTGTACCCACATATGGTCGCCATGGTGTTATACCTAGGGGTGCACAAAATACCCGCCCGAGCCGAGAACCGACCCGATGTCATTGGGTCGGTTTCACCATGCTTTGTGGGTCTGAAAAATGAAGACCCGTACGGGTCGGGTCACGGGTCCGTGAGTTTTATTTTCGAGACCCGAGACCCAATCCGAAATTCGAAGTCTAGAACCTATCGTATAGATATACAATGTGCTCGCGCACACTTGATTATTACCTATGCTATATAAATTTTAGGAAGAATCGAAAACCCGATCCGAACCGACTTGAACTGACCCGAGACCCGAGGAACCGAACCAGACTCGAGCGGTTCGGTTGTCCTCGTGTCTTGGGTCGTTTTCGGGTCCAAAAATGAGAAATCGTGGATGGTCGGGTCGAGTCGGTTTCGAGTCTGCCACATACCTGAACCGAACCGACCCTTGTGCACCCCTAGTTATACCCATGACCCTTTTTATTTGAAGGATGAGGATTTCCTACAGTAAGGGCAGCAGAAAGTCCTACTGCAGAAAATCCTCATATTTGAATATTTTTAGATGGGTCACCGAGAGTAATTATTTATTAATTGATATTTTTCCTGTTTCTCACAAAAAAGAGATTTGGTTAGGAAAACAATTGATTCGCTATATATTATCAATAAAACCGAAATTACCTATCTAAATACGAAAAAAAGAAAATCTTAGAC
>BRYF01000018.1:19044842-19047342 GCA_030159135.1 Actinidia polygama
CAAAACCACATGTTTTTGAATTCACGAAAAATTTAAGTAGGAAGTTTTTAAGAAAATGATTTGAAACCCCATTTAGTCTCCTCGTTAGTTTAATTAGATGCCTCGTGGGCTCACTCCAGACGAATTAATAATAACGTAATCAAATCTTATTTGTTTCATAAAAACTTAGGTAAGTTTGATTTTGAAATAAATTGTTGATAATAAGTTTAATTTCACATGAATCTTATATTTTTTAAAGTCGGCCGAAAAATAACATGCAAAAACATAGATACATTCCCTTAAAAAAATATATTTGGACTCTTTTGTGGGGCCCTGATTGAGAACGTTCCCCAAATGACGACAGAGTTAAAAGAGTTCACTTCATAGAAGACAAGGATTAGTGGGACCACAGTTGCCCCACCAAGAACCATCCTCAACCGTCCAATGTGCCCATCAAAGACTTTTTCATTCTCTAATCCAACGCTAATCGTGCAGTTTATGTACTACGTCTTATGTCGAAGTTTAATTTTGAGAAATTTAATTTTTTTTAAAAACGCAATTATCGTATTTCGTTTTTACTAAATTTTTAATTTGATCTCTTAATCATTACATTTAATTTTTTTATTTGATTAAAATGTTATTTATATAAAATATAAAAAGGGTAAATTAGGAAAGTTTCATATTTTTTTTTGGTTAATTTTTTGACTTGAACATACATTTTGAAACTCTAAAATGGAATAATGATACTTCAATATGGGATTGAAGGAATATTTTTTTAGTATTTTTTTATTTTTAAAAATTTTGTTGTGCTCAAAACGAATACCGATCACACACACAAAAGACAATAAAGATTTACGTGGTTCGGCCAACGATGCCTACGTCCACGGAGAGAAATTAACAATTCACTAATCGAACGAATGGATTACAAAGGAGGAGACTCACCTCTCAACTCATCTTCTCTCACTCTCTCTCTCTGTCTTGCCTATCAATTTCACCCTTACAACACTCAGCTCTCAGCCCACAGCAAATTAAATCTCAAACACTACCCTCCCTTTTATAGACCAAGGGAAGGAGGTGGTAGATTCTTAACAGAATATCTAATTGCAATCCTATTCTAACTAGAAAATAATAAAAGATATCTTTCTCAAGAGTCCTAAATAACTTGAGAGTTCCAATCTCACATGAACACTTCATGTGAATTCCAACCGGGCTTGGACTTGGCTACTGGGTTTGGACTCATCCAAGTGGGCTTGAACTCATCCAGATGGGCTGAAACAAGTTCACTAATACATTATTTATTTTGAATTTTCTGTATACTTAAAATAATATAATTTTCATTTTTCATTATGGATTGCTAGTTTAATACTCGTCACTGACTCACTAATCACTATGATTAAGCCTTTTAACAGTTGGCTGTTTGTCCACGTGGCATTGATGGGTCGAATCTTTTTTTGGTAGGACCCACAGGAGTATAGTGGACACGTGTTGGGTAGTGAAAGGACGAGTAGGCAGGAGGCATAATGGCACCCACGTGGAGTGTGGGGCCCTGATTGAATGCTATTGGCGTAGGCAATCCAAGATGATAGGTTCACTGGGGTCCACTTTTGATCCATTGTGGATTAATCAATAAGTATACCAAAGAACCTGGTTTCACTGCATAACCAGCAAATCAGATCCCGTTTTGAATTTATTTTAATAATTTAAATTAAATATTTATTATAAATTTTATAATAAAGAATTGAATTATAAAAAAATATCTTGATTAATATAATCAAAAATTAAAAAAATAATTATTTTTAAGCAGATGACTTTTTTCTTACCGGGTTTTCTTTTTTCTTGATTTCGTTTATAAAAAAGGTAAACTTTTAGTTTTATAATTTATCTTAAGCAGATGAATTTTTTTAACAAATTAGAATACATATCTCATGAATTTGTGTTATCACTAGATTGTTGGACCAAATTGAGAATTTTCTTTGTGCGGACCACGAATAAAATATTAATTAATTCTACTGTTTAAATCAATCAAATTCAAATTGTATTTTATCTGATTATACTTTAAGATTGTGTTTGAATTAATAATTTATTGGTCGGGAAAAACAAGGGCAAAAAAAGAAGTTAATGCATCTTTCTTTATTAAATTTAAATAATGAAGTTAAAAATTCAAGTTTCAATAAATTATAATCAATAAAAAAATAAAAAAATAAATAATAACTTCATTGATAATTGAACAAACTTCATTACATTATCAAAAAAATAAAGAATCACATGTAAAAAGTTTAAGTCCACACATGGAAATAAGTGTGGTGAAATATTCACAAGAAAGGTGACTTTTACAAACAAATGTACCAAATAAGAAAAGAGAAAAAAACTATTCCGATGCTACATAGCTGGCCACTTAAGTCCCGTTTGGAATAGTTTTTTATGCTAAAATATTTTTTTGTAGGGGGGTTGTTTGGGAAAAATTTATTTGGTATGAGTTTATGGGAATGTATTAGAGTGTTTTTGTTGGTTTTTCTTTTCT
>BRYF01000018.1:19057342-19059842 GCA_030159135.1 Actinidia polygama
ATTCGTATTCATTAACAAAAATCCGATCCAAAAATTCATAGAATCTAAATCCGGTTGATTCGTATTTCTCGGATCGTATTCGGATCGGATTTGGATATCCATTTTTGAACTTAAGCTAATTTTTCCCTCATTTTAAAATTTTCATATTTCTTAGGGTTATTTTTTTAAAAAAAAAACAAAAAAAAAAACAGATCGAATCAAATTTTTGGATCAGATGTCTATTTAAAACGAATTCGAATTCAAATTTATTTTTTATAGAATCAAATTCATATGCAGCCACATGGACTAGGGTTGTGTGGGCTATTGGTATTGGCTCTATATATATTCCCAACGCTTGCACGCACTTGGAGAATGTTGGGGCTTGTAACGGTATACTACAAATCTTTTATAAGATCTCGGGCTCTAAATGGCCCAATAAGGACTTCCAATCGGCGGCCCATTTTCACCATAGTAAAATGGCCCTCCATTTTGGCCCAGACTGTATGAGTTACCTATTGTATTATGGCTTACACCCACCAAATTATTGCCTTGTATCACGACTCTCTCCCTCTCATCTGAAAAATGAATTAGTTAAACCCGTCAACTATTTAAATTCAAGGACTAGCTAATACCTTTAACGGAGAGCATAAAATGTCCATGAAACAACACACATATAGTAGACGAAAAGATTAAAAAAAAGAGCATAAGATGTCTTATATAACCCTAGTGATGCAACTATATATATAAGCACTAGAGTTCATTCTCTCCAAAAAAGAAAAGGGCGTTTTGGGCATAATTGATGCATATGATTTCCGTCTATATCTATTACGACTAGGTAACATAATGAGTTAAAGTAATATAGTTTAATAGTTGAGAGGGTATCATTGATTTATTTTTTAAATGAAGAGATAAAATTACACAATGTAATAATTTAGGAGGCGTCTAGCAAATTAAGCCATAGTACAATTAGTAACTACATAAAGGCTGGACCAAACTGTCCTTATGGGCAATTCAATACCATGTCAAGGACTGAAGGGTACTATATTTGGAAGTTTCTATGTCCTTCATGCTGCTTATAAGTAAATGGGGGCCATCTTAATAATGGTGATTCAATGCCATGTCAAGGACTCAAGGGTACTATATTTGGAAGTTTCTATGCCATGCATGCTGCTTATAAGTAAATGGGTGCCATCTTAATAATGGTGAAGAAACTAGTGTGTTTGTTTTGAAGATAAGAATATTAAATTATAATATAAATTATGAGGGGCCACTAATATGATGTTTGTTGACTCTCTCTGAAGTTGGATATGTAATATGATGAATTTGTAATATATCAAATTTGCTGAATTTGTAATAACACTTTCCCCAATATTAAAAATTCATGGGTATAGATTAACCTTAAAATTACTAAAACAACCATAAGTTAGTACAACAATAGAGTGTTGTTAAATTAAAATAATATTTATATAATATTTATAGATGTAGAATTTTTTATGCTTCATATATAGAGCTGTCAAATGGTCCAGCCCGGTTCGAATTTAATTCGAATTTTTAGGATTTCGGACCGATCTGAGCTAGACCAAAAAAATTGGATCGAGCTCGAGCCCGCCCTAACTTTTTAGTGGTCAGTCCAATTCGAAAATCAGTCTTTTTTATTTCAGGCTCGGGTAAGGCTTTGAATCGGGCCCATTCAGGCTCGGGCTCAGACCGATATTTTTTTAAAAAAACTTAGCTATTGATTACACCAATTAAGGTAACTATATCAAATACGCATCGCATATTGGATACTTCGACTCATACTAGGTCCATTACCATCCGTAGTTCAAATCTGACTAGATGCTACATTGGTGTGCTTAGTCTCACGGCGTCAGAACATATCAGAATACTAGTAATCGCCCATACCGCACTACGTAAAAAAAATCTCTTAGATGTGAGATAAGATATAAACGTTAGATAAAAGATACAATGCATGCATATATGAAGAGATACATTGCTACAAAATAGAGAATACATTAAAAATTATAATTATTTTGAAAAAAAATGATAGTTTGAAAAAAATTAGGGAGAAAGAAAACTGTGTTTTAATTATTTTTTTGTTGATCATATTAAAAAGATGATCCAATGGGTAAAATATATGTCCAACTTTAAAGTTTTTTGTCCATTGAATAAGAACCTATGTCAGTGCCACACATTTGATAAGAAAGAAGTGATAATTTTCGGAAGAAAAAAAATAGTATTAAGTGAAATCTCAGCCGTTGAATTAACTCAAGTGAATTTCAACCGTAGATAGTGAGAGATAGATTTGAGATTCAAAATGAGTTGTGATTTATATTATATTATATATATATATATATATATATATGTATATGTATATATTCAAATAGTTTATGAGAACAAAAGCAAATGAGTTTAATCAATATCAAAAACGCGTGTCTACATGGCCTAAAGGTCAACAAAGTGAACATTAGAATTAGGGTGGGTAAGATGTTGAATTGAATAAAAAAAGATTTGGAAAAGACAA
>BRYF01000018.1:19189842-19194842 GCA_030159135.1 Actinidia polygama
GAAGCTTGTGAAGAGATGGGGAAAGAGATTAGGTTAGGATTAGGATTATAAAAGAATGCTTGTGACCTAGTTAGGGCTTGGGTTTGTTTCCATTAGTTGACCTAACAGTTGACTAACGGAGGGTTGAAATTGTTATACAAATATAAATCTAAAGGGGCAGGATGTAATTTCTAGAACCTCAAGGATTCAATTGTATTTTTCAAAATCGTTAGGGGTAGTATTTGTAATTTATCCAATTCTGTACGTATAAATCAAGGACTCTATAAAATACCGTCACTCTCTTTATAGGATTCGGGATCACTATAGGGAGGGAGCTCCCTGCAGAGTTGCAGGGAGCCAAAACGACTTCGTTTTGGAGTGAATACATTTAGAGATAAAAACGACGTTATTTTGGATGCAATTTTTTTTGTCAAAACGACATCATTTTGGCTTCTTGCCGGGTTCCCGCCCCGCAGTGAATCCGAATCCCTCTTTATAGTTTTGTTATTTCACACTTGGGATGTTGACCACTGCTAAGTCATTGTCTTCCATTTTTTATTTTGTCATTGAAATTGAGTGGTGAAGAAGAGGCAATAGTTTCCTACTCGCAACTTTGCCCGAGTCATTTTCAACCGTCCATTCACTCATTCTCTTCCATGAAACCAAACGGAAAAAAATGTAATCATACATACAAATAGAAACATTTTATAGAATTGCAAACAGAATGATTTGGTAGTTTAGAATCAGTTTTGCAGAAAAATTTTCACAAAATTTATTTAGTTGATAATTTTTATAAAAAAAATTGAAATTGTTTTTGGAATTTTTTTTAGAATGTATTAAAAATATATATTCGAAAACTAAAAAATTAAAATAACATTTAAAATAATAAATTTCGTTGTTTTAAAATATAGTTTCTAAAAAACTAAACCAAGCAATCTTTCCCAAACCTTCGTGAATCATGCGTACTGTAGATGTTTTTGATTCATAACATTTAAAAAAAATTCTCACCAATATTTAGGAATACTTTGTTATATGTGCATTTAGGGCAACAAATCAAGCTACTTGAAGTGAGGTCGTGTTGGGCTCATTAAAATTTGTGTGAGATTGGTTTGTCGCATAAACAAACTAAGATTGAAAATGTTGTTTAAGTTTGTTAAGTTTTCAAACCAAATTTGAACAATCTACTACTTACGCGACTCAATATGCTTATAATGTTTAAAAAACTTAAGCAACTTGAGTTTGACTTATGATCGACTCGATTAAAATTCGTTTGAGATCGATTCATTTGATAAACAAATCAAGCTCTCAAAAATATTTTTAAAGCAACTATTTGAGTTTTCAAATCAAATTTGACCAATCAATTGTTGGAGTCGTTATGCGCATTTAATTATCTGTCTTAGCAAATATCAGTAAAATAGTACAAACTATATATATTGGTACTCCTTGCACTTGTCAGTAATATTACTAACCATAGTACTGACTTTATATGTGTTCAAGCAACTTGGAGTCTACCGAACCTTCAACCGTACCTTCAAACACCTTCAAATAACTGATACTTCAAGTTTGATTGATTTGAAAACCCTTAAAAGTTCATAAACACCTCTAAATCAATAGATCACGTAATATGGTCTTGACTATAAGAATCCTAGTCTTCTGTTTAGAAAATAGGACAACTAGGTTAAAAAGTCTTAACTCTAATTATATTAAAATGCTTAAACACAGAGTCTTCGTCACTGGTTCAATCACCAATTTGCTCACAGGGTGGGCGAGTAAATTTAGATCAGTATATGGCGCTCACGATTCACTTGCGGGGCGGGTGAGCGAACTTCGTCCCGAAATTATACTTTAGGTGCCTGTAGTTTCATAAATCTTCATAACTTTTAATTACTGCAGATTTAATCGAAGCTTATTTAAATGACAACCATAGATTCGAATTCACATACTAACACTCCGAATAACACTCGGGAGAGAAATTAAAATAAATACAAACTAAAATATTTTGTCTCACATATTGACAAACCCTCTAAAAGAAATTCTACTCCCAACAATTTTCTTTGTAGTATTCTTTTTTTTAAAAAAAATTGAGTTATAATTTTTTATTTTCTCAACTTTTCTTGATTAAAGGAACAGGAAAAACAAACAAATTAATCCAAAATTGGATTATCTTGAATTTTATTTTGAAATAAGCAATTGCTTTGTCAAAGAAAAGATTGTACTTTGATTCTTTAATCAAAGAGGAATCGAAAATATTAAAAAAAAAATTGACAAAAAGAGAGACAGAAATTCATTAAAAATAAAAATAATTTAAAATATATAATATAACTTATCCCAAACGACTGCTTTTAATTGACAATAATATTTTTGGAAATGAGAATCCCATTTCTACAAGTAATCTAATGACTTAAAGAATCTTGATTCGAAAATAATATTTAAAGGAACACATTAATTTTAGCTTATCTTCAATTTTAAATGGGGCTTTAGTGACATTTTAAATGAAGCCCTTTTATGTTTTCTGCTAAGTACATTAAAAGGTCTCGTTGTCAACTAACAATAGTGATAAAATTATACGTAAAACTATTTAAATTCATCTCATTATTTAATAGAAAATTTTACTTTCTCATTATTCCAATAGTTTTCCGCTTCTATTCTCTAAGAACCAACTTAGTAATTATTTTTATTTTTATTTTTATTTTTATTTTTATTTTGTTGATTTCGTGTACCTTAGAATCTAAGTAAAGACGTAAAGGGCATAGTCGTAAACTATTAAAGCTGTTAATTGTTAACGTTATTGCAAGTGGTGTTTGGTAGGGTAGATTACTATCATTGTCAATATTTTTGGTATGTTTTATGCTAAGAAAAATTAAAAACTATCTTCGTCCTCATACAAAAAGGCAAGAAAAACTGTAGGTGCCACCCATCCATAAGTATAACTGAATCTTGTTTTTCAAAACATTTTGTGGGATATGATCCTTTGGTTGACTTCCACATTTTGAGAATTACATTTCATAAAAGGAAAAGAAAAGAAAAGAAAAGAAAAGAAAAGAAAGTCTCAACGTGCTTACGCATTGGAAAGAATACCAAACAACTAATTAATCCTTTTAAGGTTGATGAGAAAACTAATTAAACCAAACAATTTGGATTTTGTGGTTAACCTCATTTTGTTGGTTTAATTAAGTGCTTAATAGTCAGTCCTATGAGCAAAAAAAATCAACTTAATAATTAGTCTGAAAATAAGTACTTAATGGAGTTTTCAAACCAGACCAAATCAAGTCATGTATCCCAATTATTTGAGATCGGCTATACGTTTCGTTAGATCCAATAGCTTAATGGCGTTATGTCAAAAAGATAAAAACACTTAGACTGTGTTTAGACTAATTAATAATTTCGGAAAGGAAAAGGAAACGGGTAATTTAGTGGATCTCCAATAGCTTGTTTTCTTTATATAAATCTCTCTTTAAATTCTCGATTCAAATTCCAAACACAACATTAATGAATTTAAATATATGATGGTAGCTAGAGACTTACTTCAATAATTTTATTATGATACTTGGATACAAGGCATGCATGAAGAGAAAGGATTTAAAGTTTGAACATCATCCCAATTTAAATATTCCACATAACAAAGGTTGGAGAAATAGATATGTCTAACTTCACTTAGCAACCCTGGAACTCTACTAGAATTTAAATTTGGACCATCCACTTTCAATTATGAGACTCAACCCCGTACACTTTTAAGTTATGATGCAATGTCGCCCTTCTGTCTATATGGCGTTAATGTGTTTAACAGAAATTGATGTATGTAACACGTTACATTTCTTTGAAGGAACAATCAATAGTAAAGGGACTAAAGTGGAATTCTGAAGATAGGGAAGGGAACCAAATTGGAATTTTGGTAAAAATGCGGTGGTGCCTAGTGACCTGCTATAACTTGCCAATTTTCGTTAGCCTCACAAAAATTACATGGTTGGAACTTGGAAGGATGACATTGTAATTTGACTAAAAATGTAAGGAATTTACTGTCACGTTTTGAAAGAAACCCTTTTGTTAACTCAAAAGATTAATACTGGGTTACTTAGCTGTATTTGTTTATTATTGAATATTGCTAATTTCACAATAAAAAAATAATTAAATATAAATATATATATATTCATGAAAAAAATACAGAAAATTGTTAGTACGATCAAAAATAAAAAGCGATCCTCACTTCTCTCTCATCTCACCATCTCTCTGTATTTTTACATCGAACTCTCTGCTTTTTTACACAAAATCATGACTTTTTATCGAGAAACATAATATTTTGTATTTATTTGATTTTAAGTCCTCTAGTAAAAATCCTACTACAATTATGCCTAATTTTTTCCCGCTTATCTACCATTCTAATAAAATACAATAACGGTAAAGACACAAATAGAAAATCACAATTTTTTATACAAAATGATTGGTCGAACGAGGACCGTTCTTTTCCAGCATAACACCTATTAAGATGATATTTATTTACTAAAATGATATTATCATATCTTAAAGAGTACTTGAATTGCACCTGTGAGAACAACAGGGGGCCAACAGAAACCCATACATGAAATAAATGCTTGGCACGAATTAGTTACATCCTAAATGCTATTCATTGCAAGAAATTAAATTTGGACTTGAAGAGCATTTACTCATGTTGCATTTTAGGAAAATTTAATCAGTACCATTTACTCGTTTGGTTTACTTTATGTGCGGTTTAACTCCCTATCATTAAGAAATATGCAGAAAACGCCGTGTAATTTATCTCTTGTGATTTTAGATTAAGCTTTTTGGATGTCGAGTGGGATCGATGATAATTGGCACTAATACTGATTAACAGTGAATTGGGTTGCATTTTGCTTTGTAATATTGTAAATATTTCCTTTTCACAAAATAAATTGAATGTTTTCTACTTTTCTTATTCTTTAATTTAATCATTTTGCGTTTTAATCAATTAGGTTCGGTTAGTGATTAAGTTTTGCTTCAAGATTTTCAGTTAGTACCCCGTTTGG
>BRYF01000018.1:19264842-19267342 GCA_030159135.1 Actinidia polygama
CCGGAAAAACCGCCACTTTGGCCACGTCTATAGGTCAAAAAATGGGGATCCACTTGGGAATCTCCCTTATGCTAGGTAAAGAAAAAAAAAGTCTCAACCTAATGAAAGCCCTTAATTAATTTTATTTTAATTTTACCAACGTCTTCGAGCTCTAATTCTTTTATTTTACTTTTATCCATTTGTTCAACATTGTTAGTTGTTTTTTCTTATTAAGACGTCTCAAAATATAAGTTGTATTTCGAAAGTTAAAATATAAAAGATTATAGTTGTTCAACATCAATTACATATCCTCATAAAAAAATTAAAGCTTGAAAAAAAGATTAAAATTGTAATAATATAGTAGGCGCCACACTAAAAATTCGTTTAGGGGCCCGAAATGTTTCTGGTAAATGAGCACCTCAATTATTAGGTGGTGTCTAATGAGAAATTTAGCTAACTTAATAATTTTGATTTTCGTGATTTTTTTCATCTTGTGATTTTTTTTAATAGTTTGGTCAAAATTTTATATTTTTGGGTTTCTGATGAGAGTAGTTGAAAATTTAAAAATTTTAATTAAACTTAAAAATAAATTTTTAATCAACCGTGAAAATAATAATCTCCCTTGAAAAAATCCATTAAAAATTTCAATCAACATTTCCAGATTGATTTCACCGAGAACCGGAAAAACTATAAAACTTGAATCGAAAAAAATAAGGAAAATTACTTACTGTAATTCTTGAATTTGCAGTTATGTCCTTATCGGTGAGTGGAGACAAGGCTTCCATGTCCACTATGAAGCTATCAGATTTGAAATTTGTGACCTGTAAGCTGTTTGTTTGGTCGGAAACAGAGATTTTCTGGGTACCCAGTTTGTCTAATTCCCAACCAGACGAGTTCAGAGAACCAGAACCCATATCCTCCTGACAAAACAAATTGAGAGAGAGAGAGAGAGAGAGAGCGTTTGAGAAAAAATCTGGAACAATCGAGACGTTAATGAAACAGTGACCGAGAAAAATCTAAGAGCAAAAGGACAAGGACCCAGAAAACCGATGCTCACCAAGATTGGATTTTCCGCCATTTTCTATCACTTTCCTGAGAGAGAGAGTCAGTTTGCTAACCGCTAGCGTGCCAAATTGGGGCAATCACTATCCACCACCTGATCCAACTGACGCAAACACACAAATTACGTATTGATTAGTCAATTTGACATTGAACCGACCCTCGTGAGAGAGAGAGAAAACGCTTTCACAAGACCTCTATTTTCTTGAAAAGACTCCAGAACGTTAACGAACGAAATAAAATCTTCTCTTCTACTTCTCCACCAACTAATCTTGTCTTACTATACGTATAGATTGTATGTATGTAAGAATTGGTCATGAATTGAATAGCAACTGCTTCTGTTTTGGGAATCAGAGTCTGATGTTAGAGATGAAGAGGAAGTGGGAAATTGGTGGGATGATTGGAGAGAGAGAAATTGGAGATATGATCAAATCATGTGCGGTGTTTTCGCGCACAGATAGAGACTCCTCAAAGAATTGGACTACGTACTGTTAGGCCTGTGAGTGTCGATGAATGAGAACAGTGAGCTGTTGAAGGTTGGTTTAAAATTTTAATGATTTTTAAAAATATATTTGAGATTTATTTATTTATTAAGTGAATTGATGTCAAACGAGCTTTGAGACTTTAAGTTATTCGAAGTGTGAGTAACTTGAATTTTTTAAACATTTTAAGGTTATCGAATAGAGAAGTAGAGTGTTCGAATTTTGTTTGAAAATTTAACGAGTTTTAAAAATTTATCCGAGTTTAGTTAATTTATCAAACGAATCAATATCAAATAAGTTTATTACTAGCCCAAATTCGTGTAACTTGTTTTATTTATCAATCCTATGTGCTCTGAGGAGTAAGTGGGCCATACCCTAATCTAACAATATAATTGAAACCGATGATTACATACACAAGCAAAAAAATAGTTCGAATAGACATACATAGACATAAAGATCGGATCATTTATGTGTGGAAGTAACTGGATGATCTATTAGAAAATCATAATTGATCTTTAACTTTTCTAAAGACATGTCGTAAGATGATAAAATATCGAGTACTAGTTTTAATCGAGTTAGGGAACACACCGTCGTTGTTGGACTGTCGATACTTAACAAGTTCGGGGGGAACTCCGTGTCAGAGCTCGATCAAGACACAACGGTCGAAGTTGATGACCTGATAAGCTAAGTATCAGTTATGCCTTAGAGGCATGATTAGGGCAATTGCCTACTCACTGACACAACAGTCAGCGCTTTCAGGTACTCACCGAACTGCAGTCTGTCTACTGACATGACAATTGGTGCGTCTAAGCAAGCGTTGAACTGCACTATAAAAGATCATACAATTTCTCTATCAAATGTACGCAAAAATAGCTATCTTAATCTTAAAACTCCCTCTCTCTAAAACACTTTCGATCACTAACTTAACTATCGGAGAGCCGTCGCGGGACAGGTCCGACAACCCTTTCTCACTATTCCTA
>BRYF01000018.1:19309842-19312342 GCA_030159135.1 Actinidia polygama
AAAAATTTTAAAAAGTAAAAAATATGAAACACTGCTCTCTCTCTCTCTTGGTTTTCTTTTCTTCAGTTTTTTATATTTTTTTAGTTTTGTTTCTTTTTTTTAATTATTTTTTTCTTTTTTATATATAAAAATACAAAAAACTGAAGAAAAAAAAAACAAGAGAGAGAGAGAGAGCAGTGTTTCATATTTTTTACTTTTTAAAATTTTTACAAATAATGACTCCTAAAATCTACAACTAAAAAATATAAAAAATATATATAACATATAATAAAAAAATATTTATCCAAAACAAATATAAAAATTTGAGAGTTGGAAAGGACAAAAGGGAAGAAGGGCATAAAGGTAAAATTTGGAGTGGGGCCAGGTGAGGGGTCTGACACGGGAGGGGGGAAAAGCAACTCCCATATTTTTAAGTTTTGTGTATTTTTTTTTTAGTTTTGTTAATTTTTTTTCCAGTTTTGTGTAGTTTTTTTTAGTTTTATTTTTTTTTTCAGTTTTGTGTAATTTTTTTTTAGTTTTATTTTTGAAACAAAACTAATGAAAAAAATAAATAAAACTAAAATAAAAAAATACACAACACTGGGAAAAAAATAAAAAAATTTAATGAAACAAAAATACACAAAACTGAAGAAAAAAAATTAATGAACAAAAATACACAAAATTGGAAAAAAAAAACCAAAAAAAATTAAAAAAACTAAAAAAAATACACAAAACTGAAAAAGTAAAAAAAAACGAGAGAGTGACTAAGAAAATACACAAAATTGAAAGAGTAAAAAAAATGAGAGAGAGGCTAAAAAAATACACAAAAAATAATAATAATAATGAAAAAAAAAACTAAAAAAAATGAGAGAGAGAGTGAGTGAGTGGTGGGTGTAGAGAAGGAGAGGGAGAGGGAGAGGGAGAGAGGTGAGGGGGGTATAATAGTCTTTTTATGGGGAGGCAAAGGTGGGGCCAGGGAGGGGGATTTGTCAGGAGGGTGGAAAAGAAATTTTCATTATTATAATAGCGGTGACGGAGTTCTATATGTCATTTTTCCTTACGTAACGTAATTTGAATTTAAAAATATGTCATTTTTTTTTCACATAGGAATTAGAAAAATACAAAAAGAAATAATAAATTCAAAAAAGACACTAAAATCCAAATAAGTATATTTTTTGTATTTTAAATTTTTTTTGATACATTTACAAAAAATGAATGGAAAGTGACCAAAGATGAAAATTTTATTGGCTTTTTTTTCGTGTACTCATTACATTTAACTTTTTATTTAGTTGAATGTTACTTAAATAAAATAATAAAAGAAAAAATGTATTTTTTTTGTTGACATTTTGAATTAGACATACATTTGAAACATTCCAAATTGAAATACTAGAACTTTAATATGAGACAGAGTGAGTATATTTTACATAGAACATCAACATTTAGGGTAAAGTCTATAGTACACGACCATATATATCATAAAAATATTACGCTCGATTGTAGTGAATGTTATGCTCAGATGTGGTAAATGTTATGATAAGTATGGCGAAAGTTACGAATGGTATGTATTCTATAAAAAAATAAAAAAATAGTGTGTTTTGCAATATTATGGTAATTTTTACGATCTTTTGGTGTAAATAAAAGTTGTGATTTTTTTTTACGATCGATTGTGATGAATATTATAAATATTTGTAATAATATTATATCTTTGAAAAACATCAATTTTACTCATTTTGTCTTTTAGCACAAAATTCAAATATTCAAAGTATCTTTTGTACTTTATAATCTATTTTTGTAAAATACATATAACTTTCAGCATATAAATCCAATTATTATTAACTTACACCATTAAAATAATATCAATAATATAACATGGAATATATTTAATAATAATTACAAATATAAGATAATTTGAATTTTGGAGGAAATTAATTATATAATTGAATTTTGAATAAAAATGAGAAAATCTGAAGGAAAAGTGAAGGGATGATTGAGTTTTTAAATGAAATAAGGGATTCGTTAAAAAATGGAGATGAAAATAGAAGTGTATGATTAAAGTTGAGTCTCTAAACACACTTTCTGAATAAAAATCTTATTCTAAATATCCAAAATGGATACTTTGGTTGGAGATACTCTGAGCAATTTCAAACCTAAATTACATTATTTTTTTTAAAGCAATGAGAACTTACGCTATCTTAATTCCAAATTCAACTAAACTGCTAAATTATCACCCGACAATCTAATCTAATCAAATCAATCATAAACTTTAAATTTGATTAAAAAAAGTTAAAAAAACAGCTTCAATCTTTTCATTTTCCTTCTAACTAATACTTTCCTTTTCCTCGATCCAAATAGAGTGTTAATCACATTCGTATCAAATAAACGGATAACGAGATTCTTGAGTACGAAATACTATATAAAGTTTAAAATGCTTGCTGACTCAAATCGGATGAAATTTTTAGAAGAATAAGAATTGGAGATTTTTTTTTAATTTTTATAATAAGATCTAATTTTGGATAAGTTG
>BRYF01000018.1:19372342-19377342 GCA_030159135.1 Actinidia polygama
GCACCGCACCGAGTGAAATACAATGTGTCCAAAGTAGTCGCTTCATCGCCCGCATCCATAAATATCAAATATAAATGGGTATGGAGAATTTTCTAAAAAGAATAAGTTTGAAAATTGACAAAAAGCAGTGCAAAAAGTGGACTTCTCAAGGGTCACCCATCTTGGCACTACACTTGTATGTGCACGCTTAACTTCTGAGTTTAAATGGGATACGTGCATTCACACTTATATGATTGTGCCGGTTTGTTGATTCACCTTTTCTATTTTTGTGTAGCCACCAATCCTAATTACCTCGCTTCCTCTCATTCGCACCGTAGTGCAACGAGTGAATTACAACGGGTCCAAATTAGTCGCTTCATCGCCAGCATCCGTAAATATCAAAAATAAATGGGCATGGGGAATTTTCTAAAAAGAATAAGTGTGAAAAATCGACGAATAGGGGTCAAAAAAGAGAACTTCCCAGGGGGTCACTCATCTTGGCACTGCACCGCTTAACTTCGGAGTCCAAATGGGATTCGTTTATTAGTACTGATATGATTGTGCCAGTGAGTTGGTTCACCTTTTCTATTCTTATGAACCCATCGACCCCCAATCTCCCACTTCCTCTCTTTCGTACCTCAGCGCAACAGGTGAAGTACAACGGGTCCAAACAAGTCGCTTCATCGCCCATATCCGTAAATATCAAATATAGATGGGCATGGGGAATTTTCTAAAAAGAATTGTGTGAAAAATCGACGAAAATGAATGCAAAAAGAGGACTTTCGAGGGGGTCACCCATCTTGACACTTCACCCGTCCATGCTCGCTTAACTTCGGAGTTTAAACGAGATCTGTGCATTAGTACTTATATGACCGTGCAAGTGAGTTGATTCACCTTTTCTATTCTTTTGGACCAACCGACCCTTAATTCCCCCACTTACTCTCAATTGCACCGCAGCGCAACGGGTGAAGTACAACGAGTCCAAACTAGTCGCTTCATCGGCCACATCCGTAAATATCAAAATTAAATGGGCGTGGGGAATTTTTTAATAAGAATAAATGTGAAAAATCAACGTAAAGGTGTGCAAAAAGATAACTTTCCAGGGGGTCACCCATCTTGGTACTGCACCCGTCTATGCACGATTAACTTCGGAGTTCAAACGGGATCCGTGCATTAGTACTGATATGATCGTGCCGGTGAGTTGATTCAGCTTTTTTATTCGTATGGAGCCATCGACCACCAATTCCCCCGCTTCCTTTCCTTCGCACCGCAGCGCAACGTGTGAAGTACAACGAGACCTAACTTGTCGCTTTATCGCCACATCCATAAATATAAAAAATAAATAGGCATGTGGATTTTTCTAAATTGAATAATTGTGAAAATTCGACGAAAAGGGGTTCAAAAAAAGGACTTTCCATGGGGTCACCCATCTTGGCAATGCACCCGTCTATGCATGCTTAATTTCGGAGTTCAAACGGGATTGGTGAAATAGTACTGATATGATTCTGCTGGTGAGTTGATTCACCTTTTGTATTGTTATGGAGCCACCGACCCCCAATCCCCTGCTTCTTGTCATCTGCACTGTAGTGCAATGGGTGAAGTACAACGGCTCCTAACTAGTCGCTTCATCGCCCGCATCCGTAAATATCAAATATAAATGGGCATGAGAATTTTTTAAAAATAATAAATGTAAAAAATCAACGAAAAAGGGTGAAAAAAGAGGACTTCCCAGGGGGTCACCCATCTTGGCACTGCATTTGTCCATGCACGCTCAACTTCGGAGTTTAAACGGGATCAGTGCATTAGTATTGATATGATCGTGTTAGTGAGTTGATTCACCTTTTTTATTCTTTTGAACCAACTGACCCCAAATCCCCCGGCTTACTCTCATTCGCACCGCACCGCAACGGGTGAAGTACAACAAGTCCAAACTAGTCGCTTCATCGCCTGCGTCCGTAAATATCAAATATAAATGAGCGTAGAGAATTTTCTAAAAAGAATAAGTGTGAAAAATCGACGAAAAGCGTTGCAAAAAGAGGACTTCCCAGGGGTCACCCATCTTGGCACTGCACCCGTCCATGCACGCTTAACTTCGGAGTTCAAACAGGATCCTTGCGTTAGTATTGATATGATCGTGCCAGTGAGTTGATTCACCTTTTCACTTCTTATGGAGCCACCGACCACCAATTCTCCCGCTTCCTCTCATTCGCACCTCATCGCAACGGGTGAATTACAACGGCTTCAAACTAGTCGCTTCATCGCCAACATTCGTAAATATCAAAAATAAATGGGCATGGGAAATTTTCTAAAAAGAATAAGTGTGATAAATCGACGAAAAAGGGTGTAAAAGAGGACTTCAGAGGGGGTCACCCATCTTGGCACTTCACCCGTCTATGCACGCTTAACTTCGGAGTTCAAACGGGATCCTTGCATTAGTACTGATATATTGTGCCAGTGAGTTGATTCCTCTTTTCTATTCTTATGTAGCCACCGACCCCAATTCCCACGCTTCCTCTCATTAGCACTGCAATGCAACAAGTGAAGTACAACGGGTCCAAGCTAGTGGCTTCATCGCCCGTATCCATAAATATTTAAAATAAATGGTGGTGCCACCGACCCCCAATCCCTTGCTTCATCTCATTTGCTCTTCAGCACAACGGGTGAAGTACAACATGTCCAAACTAGTCACTTCATCGCCGCATCCGTAAATATTGAATATAAATGGGCATGGTGGATTTTTCAAAAAGATTTAAGTGTTAAAAATCGACAAAAAGGGGTGAAAAAAGGACTTTCCATGGAGTCACCCATCTTGGCAATTTATTTGTTTGTGCACGCTTATCTTCCGATTTCAAATGGGTTCCCTGCATTAGTACTGATATGATCGTGCCGGTGAGTTGAGTCACATTTTCTATTCTTATGGAACCACAAACACTTAATCCCCCGCTTCTTCTCATTCGCACCTTAGTGCAACGGGTCCTAACTAGTCGCTTCATTGCCCATATCCATAAATATAAAAAATAAATGGGCATGCTGAATTTTCTGTAAAGAACAATTGTGAAAAATCGACGAAAAGGGGTGCAAAAAGAGGACTTCCCAGAGGGGTCATCCATCTTGGCACTGCACCCGTCCATGCACCCTTAACTTCGGAGTTCAATCGGGTTCTGTGCATTTGTACTGATATGATCGTGTCAGTGAGTTGATTCACATTTTCTATTTTTATGGACCCACCGACCCCCAATCCCTTGCTTCTTCTCATTCGCACCTTAGCATAACGGGTGAAGTACAACAGGTCCAAACTTGTCGCTTCATCGCCCGCATCGGTAAATATCAATTATAAATGGGCATGTGAAATTTTTTAAAAAGAATTTAAGTGTGAAAAATCAACGAAAAAGGAGCAAAAAGAGGACTTCCCAGGGGTCACCTATCTTGGCACTGCACCCGTCCATGCACGCTTAACTTCGGAGTTCAAACGGGATCCATATATTAGTATTGATATGATCGTGTCATTGAGTTGATTCACCTTTTCAATTCTTTTTGAGCCACCGACCACGATTCCTCCACTTCCTCTCATTCGCACCTCAACGCAATGGGTGAAGTACAACAGGTCCAATGGGTCACCCATCTTGGCATTACACTGTAAATGTCGAATGTAAATGGGTGTGGGGAATATTCTAAAACGAATAAGGGTTAGAAAAATTGACAAAAAGGGTGCAAAAAGAGAACTTCCCCAGTGGGTCACCCATCTTGGTACTGCACTGGCCTTTGCACACTTAACTTTGGAGTTCAAACGGGATATGTTTACCAGTACTGATATGATCGTGCCAGTGAGTTGATCCACCTTTTCAATTCTTATGGTGCCACCGACCACCAATCGCCCACATTCATAAATATCAAATATAAACGAGCATGAAGTATTTTCTAAAAAATATAAGTATGAAAAATTGACGAAAAGGGGTACAAGGGAAAACTTCCCAGGGGTCACCTCAGTGTTGTTAGAGGCGCGCGCCTCACGCCAGCGCCTTGAGCCGCGAGGCGCAGTGAGGCGCGCACACGGCACCTCGACGTGGGTTAGGCATAACCACTTTGATGAGGCGCGCGCCTCATGCGCCTCGCACGACTTGTGCAATTCTTTTATCTACTCGTAATCGAAACTCAGATATGCTCGTCGCAAAACTCAGATCTGATCGTCGTGGCTGATCTGATCACCGTCACCGTCACCGTCACCGTCACCGTCGCACAAAGTTAAGTGCCGCTCCGCTCTGTTTCTCTTTTCTCTGCGCGCCTCATGCGCCTCGCACGACTTGTGCAATTCTTTTATCTACTCGTAATCGAAACTCAGATATGCTCGTCGCAAAACTCAGATCTGATCGTCGTGGTTGATCTGATCACCGTCACCGTCACCGTCACCGTCGCACAAAGTTAAGTGCCGCTCCGCTCTGTTTCTCTTTTCTCTTTTCTCTTTTTATTCTCCTATATAAGAATTATTGCACAATACTTTTTTATTTTCTTGTTTTTTTTTATTTTTTTCTGTTATTATTATTTTTTTATTTTTTATTTTTTATGATAATTTAATAATTTGCTACTTTAATTTATATATATATATATATATATATATATATATATATATATATTTTGTAAGACATTTGTCATCTATCAAAAATATATTATATTTTATTTTTTATGTCGTTAATGTGCACCTCACTTTGATAAGTCACGCGCCTCATCTCGCACATAAGGCTCCACAGACTTTTGCGCCTCGATGTGCCTCTCGCCTTTAATAACTCTAGGTCATCCATTTTGGCACTTCACCCTTCTATGCACGCTTAACTTTGGAGTTCAAACGGGATCCGTTCATTAGTATTGATATGATCGTGCCGGTAAGTTCATTCACCTTTTATATTCTTATGTTGCCACCGACCCCCAATCCCCCGCTTCCTCTCATTCGTACCTCAGCGCAGCGAGTGAAGTACAACGGGTCTAAAATAGTCGTTTCATCGTCCACATCCGTAAATATCAAATAT
>BRYF01000018.1:19622342-19624842 GCA_030159135.1 Actinidia polygama
TCCAAAACAAGAACCAACACTTGAATCCCATCTTCCCTAAATATCATTTGCCCGATTGAATTATCTCCAAAGGCCAGAATTTGAAGCAATTCAATTGAGTTGACCTGCGAAACCTCATCTTTGCACCTCAAAAGACTAACAAAAGCCGAAACCGCGCCTTCCTCAACCATCTCTTGATTTCCTCAACCCCAACAAGATTCTTCAACACCCCACAAGCCAAACCAACCAATTCACCACCACAATCACAACCACAATAGATCTTTAGCAAAACAGTAACACCACCATGAGCTGAAACAGACCAGGCATTGTCCGAATTCTCGGTTAATTTTATCAAACACCTGGCAGACATTTCCTTACCCATCTCACTTCCACTCTCTAAAACTCTCACCAAAGGCCCAACAATGCCTGCACCAACAAGTACACTCCTATATGAATATGAATCAAACCCAGAAATCACTGACAATGATTGGGCAGATTCTTCTTGAATCTCAAGTTCTTGAGAATCAAGAAAATTCACTAATATACCAATTAAGCCCCCAATCTCAATACCAATTTCCACGTACTTCTCATCTTCAACAATCACTTCATTGAGAGCAATTAAGGCTTGTTTTCTTAACTCTGTACCTCCAATTTTGAGCCTCGAAAACAAGAATTTCATGTCGTCTCGAGGAGCTGTGGGACCGGCCCTCGAAACAACAATGGCGGAGCAGTCTCTCAGCAATCCAGCAGTGTAGATTTCTGAGAGATTCTTAGTGTGAGAGTCGAATTTCGCGCAGATGATGTCCAAATCGCTCTGCATTAGCAGCCTCCCGCTGTACGAGAGGTCGATGGATCGCCGGTATAGGTCGTAGCAATAGCTAATTGAGGCTATTATAGCCGGAATTTCGCCGGAGAGAGATGGGTTTTTGCCGGAATTGCAGTTTTCGATGGACGTGAGGCCGGAGAGGAGGTCATGCAGCTTACTTCGGATCGATTGCCATTTTATGGAGAATATGTTGTTGAGTCTAGCTTATGTGTATAAGTTCAAATGGATGAACCCACACGTCCAGTGGGACTCATCTCGAGTTATTTATTACTCTCGAAAACGATTATCTTTTATGTCTTTCTGATTAGATTAGGATAATAATTAGATTTTTGTTCGAAAGTCTTACCACCTTCTTTCTTAGTCTATAAGAGATCGAGTCTAATTCGTTGATTAGTGGGTTATTGTTTTCTCTCCGTAGACGTGGTCATCATTGGCCGAACCACGTAAATTTCTATTATCTTTTGTGTGATCGGTGATTCGTTTTGAGTACAACATAATACTCTGATGGAGTGAGAGAGATTGGGGAGGTTAAGAGTTGAATGGCTCGCCGGAGACTGGGTTTTCCGACGGATAATTCCGGCGAGTCCTGGTCTTATTTTGGTTCTCTGTGGACTGTGGGTTTTCTCTTCGCCCATGTTGAGTTTCACGGGTCTTGGAGAAAACTCATTTTCCGGCGAGTTGGGTCAGAGATTCGGGCGAATGGTCGGAGTTTTGGGGAGTAGGAGAATGGAGTTGGTGACCTTCTCATGAAAAGCAAGGCCTGTCCGCTGACTCCGCCGTCATACCTATCCTCAGCAGGTTGTTAAGAAACGAGTGTTCAGTTGAATTTACGGTAACACCCTCCTGAAGTCAGACCAGTTAAACGCATGGTGCGTCAATATACTAGAATAAATGTGGAAAATAAGTAGGGCAAATGCAATATTTTGAGGTTGGTTTTAATGCTACCAACACACTTGTAAGTTATATGTTTACAAGGACATTTTTGTCTTTAAACAAAGTATATCTTGTTTTTAGATATGGTAGTTATTCCGGACGAGAGTTGAAACACCCAAGTGATTTATAGTTTAGCATTCACCGAAGTGATTGTCTAAGCGCCTGGGCAATGGTTTGGCTTGTCACTCCAAGAACATTTAAAGCATATTTGTCAAAAATTATGAAACGGTTGTTCAAATTGTGAAGTTATGGTAATTTGTTGACACTGCTGTTTCCAAAAACACCATGTTGTTGCAGCTCTATTTTCTTGATTAGCTCCTATTGTAAAACAAAACAATGGAAACTAATCAAGTATTACCGGATAGAGTTACATACCTTGGATATATATACCAATAAAACCCTCAAATTTATTTACTAGCATGGATCAATTACACAGGTTTTAACAATGTTTTGAAAGGAAATTCTGTTATTACCAGTGATGTGGAGTAAAATCTTTGCTCACTAATGTTCTGAGTTGGGCACGTCGCCAAAAGGGATCATGTCGCCAATAGCTGATGAGATCGCCAATAAGCCTACCCAAATGAGCTGAACAACCTTGACTCTTCTTCGAGTCACACCCGACTTGGTTGAGGTAGTTCATCTCATCATTTACTTTAAGGATCTTATCACCTCTGTCAGTGTTCATACCGCCATTTTATTATATCGTTATTTGTTCTCCATCTCACCAATTGGTGAAGTCAATCACCTCACTTGCCCAAAGAC
>BRYF01000018.1:19664842-19669842 GCA_030159135.1 Actinidia polygama
GCGCGTTGGGAGCGCGTGATGGCGCGGGAGGGAGAGCGCGTGGGAACACCCTGCGAGTAGATCTGACTCGCGGGCGGCGCGTGGGCGCGCGTGAGGTGTCCGACGGCGGTTTTCTTTCCTTCTCTGAGTTCAGAATTTCATGAGGAACACAATGGTGTGTTCAAAAATCAGATCCGAACAGAATTTTGTTCAACAGAAAATAGAACAGGTTACGAAATCAGAGATAGAAAAGAAACGAAAAATCAAAGAACAGAGTTAAAGAACCATGGCTCTGATACCATGTTAGAACAATATATGTATATATATATGTGTATATATATATATATGTTGAGAGTAGAGAAGAGAGAAAGAGAGAAGAAAGAGAGAGCTTTCAATATATTGTGTAGAGAATTAGGTTACAAAGAAAGACAAAAGAGATTTAAATAGACAAATTAGGTTTAGGATAAAAAGACTAAAATATCCCTAGGGTTATATACATCAACAGTTACATATCATTTTAAACGGCATGTAAAAAAAAATTCATTGTTCAGTTGTGGATAATAAATATTATTGTTATGTAATATTGGTTTGTGTGTCAAAATTGACTTAATTAAGCCGTGAGTGAGTGTTACTCACTGGCCAATGACGATATTGAACCAGTTCCGAATCTGAATCGTCACAAAGACAATACCTACCAATAAAAATTAATAAAACGTATCACAATATAACATTGTGGCCCTCTTATCAATAACTTTTTTTCAAGAACCATTATTACATTTGATACTTCAATTATCGAGGTTATAAGTTCAAGTATCTATTAAGTTGAAGTATTTACATATTTTGGTATATTATGATGGTTAATGTACTACCTTATGTCAATTAGGAAACAAAAAAGCCTTCATTGTTATATAATCAAAAACCATCTCAATTTTGCTTTCTAGATTAGCTTTATTCAATCAATTTCAAATCTGGTTTTGCTTTAAGTTAAAATATCTTATTAATTACCACTATTGGAGGGACACTAATATGTATATCATCTCACAAGCCACAGAGGCATATAAACCCCACTATGATAAATAAAGGTTTGCACATAAACAGTGCAACCTATATCTACCTCGCTCTCTTTTTATCCAAACATTGTAACTAAAATCACCATTTTACCCTCATAATCAATATCATTTACCTGATTATCTCGTGAAATATGTCACATCAGATATTAAATAAAAATGACGAGTATATCATTGTTTCTAATTCATACCCATGTTGGGTTAAAGGGTTTCCATTTTGGAGGAAATTAGGGGATCGTAATGCACACCCGTTTAACTAATTTAGTGATTGAATTTTTCGAATGGGGCCATTGGCTTGGGGTTGGGCTTGGGCTTGTGCGCGTTAGAGTCTACTCTATAACTTGCCGCACTTTGCTAATTCATACTAAATGCTCGCCTTTATAAGGAGATAAAAATGTTTGTAACTAACCAATATAGAGCAGAAACTAATGAAAATAATATTGTCTTGAAAAAACTAATCCGCATGTTTTAACAAATCCACACTCATGGCTTTGAATCTCTAGCCAAATCCTTAGTAACGACTAAGGCTCTGTTTGGAACTAGTTTATTTGAGCTTTTCAGCTGATTTTTTTGTTTAAAATAAGTAAAAAAGTCGGTCAGAATTGGCTTTTTTACCTTTTTATTTTTATCTAAAGTAAAGCTAGAAAAGCAAAAAAGACAAAAAAAAATTGGTAATAAGCTTAAAAAAAACTTAAATTTTAAGCATTATTAAACGGAGTCTAAGAGTGCCAAAAGATTTGATCCGATCTCTACTAACAATTCGAATCCTCCGAATCATGAAGTTCATGTATTTGAGTCAATCAAGGTCTTCTTCGTTAATTTGATGGAGATTGAAATACTTTTGAGAGTGAAGATGAAGTTCAATGATCAACTGATCTTATACAAATCTTTAACTCAGTCTCTTAGGTTATAAACCCCTAAAATGATCCTTCTTTTTTCTAAATTTGATTAAAAAAAATACATTTTCATATTCTTCTTGTCATAAATAATCAAAAATATATAATTTTGATCAAAACTATAACAAAGGTTCACTAAAATGTTTTTTTAAAAAAGGATACATTTCATTGACCTCCCCTGAGGTTTCTGACAAATACAATCATCTCCCCTATAGTCTTTAAAATTGCACCGACATTCCTTACTTTTAAAACTATTGTCAGGATTCTCCTGAAGCTAATTTTTATGCAAAAATACAACATTGCTCTTATGTTTATGGATTCTACTTTTTTCTCAATACACCAATTAAAATAAAATAAACATCATTTTTTTGTCCCCTCAAAATATTATTTATTTGTGAACGATTTAACTCTTATTTTTTTTTATTAATCAGTATTTTTTTTAAAAAAAATAATCTAAATAGTTTACTTTTTAAGTAACCCTAATCAAAATGTAGTTATTTTTTTAAAAAAAAATCAATTAAAAAATTTATTTTAAAATTAATCTAAATATTTTACTTTTTAAGTGCACATAATCTGAAAAATACTTAAAAAATAATTTTATTAACAGATTTTTTATAAAAAAAGAATATTTATTTATTTCAATAGATGTATTGAGAAAATAAATTTGAAAGCCGTAATCATAAGAGCAATATTATTATTTATGCACAAAAATTAGTTTCAGGAGAAAATATTGATAATAGTTTTAAAAGTAAGGAATGTTTGTGCAATTTTAAAAACAACAAGAGAAGTGATTGTATTTGTCAGAAAGCTTAAGAGAGGTCAATGAACTTTACCCAAAAAAATTAAAAATCAAAACCGCTAAGTTAGCTCCAAAGTGAAAATAATTTTAGTAGATCAAACTAGAGTACTACTAAGTTCACTCGGCCCTTCAATTGGTCCAAAAACATAGAATCCATCACTTTAAATATGATGCATTTCACTATATCTTGTGAGAACTCAGGTATTTAAACCAATAAAAATGTGAATAATGTTTACCGTCCTGAAAATAGATGCACTCCCCAAATTGGCCAACCGCTAATTGTTTTTTTTTTTTTCTTTTTCTTGTAGCCTGTGGGGTCCATTTTAATGAAGATTTTATATGTTTTAAAGAAAAACAAAAAGCAAAACAATAAAAAAAATTAAAAAGACATGTTGCCCTGTAAGTTGTAACCAACACCATTCTTTTCAAATCACCCAAACAAACTCTAGGTCAGAAGTATGAGAAATGTGTTGGAAAAGTTACGCCTAATATAAAATTAAAAAAATAATTTTATTGATAGCAATTATATATAAAATAAAATAAAATTTATAATTATAAAATTAAAAATTAAAAATGAGATACAAACAGAATTACGAGCCGATACCTACAAATGCAGTGTCCTTAAGAAAGATTCGTCGCCTACCGAAGATATTGTAGACTTGACCGGCATTTTTTTCTCAATATAAAACGACTAAATCGCGTACGTCGGAATACCACCGAAGTAAGTCTTGGCGAACTGAATCTATATTTGTCTCTTTTTATTTCATTAACGATCCACGGTTCAAGTATTGACAGCAGCTCTTCCTCAATAAATTCAATTATAATGAAATCAATGGTCTTGACTCTCTTTTATATGAGTATGAAAAGCAAGAATCATTTATTCTATTATATTATGAAAAAAATATTTTTTTTCAGTTGGATTAGGACGGAGTTTATCTCTAATTGGAGTTCATATACAACAAAAAGAATTTTAGTTGGATTCAACTGTTATATGTTGATATGGTGACAACCTTATTTTTCTAATTCACCTTTATAAGTGAGTGATCCTCCAAACGTTTCACTTCATTTATATCTAAATTATGTAAATTTTGAACAAAGTATGTGCCATAGAATTTTTTATTTTTTAGAGACGACCATCAAGATGAATTAACTATTAAACAAAAAAGAGAAAAAAAAGTACAACAACAACAATGGTTCATTGAATTGTTTATCCCAATGGAATTGAAATAATGTTGTACTTTTGCTTTGGCTGTCATGGAATGGATTGGAAATTCGGGTCCTACCTTAGTCTGAAGGGAAAGTCTACTGTAACCAAAGATTTTACCGAAACGATAAAAACGATGTTGTTTTGAAATAAAACGACGTCGCATTTTTAAATGGATTAATTCCTAAATGACGTTTAACATCAAAACGACGTCGTTTTAGTCGTTTCGATAAACTCTTACTTTTGCTTTGCTGTCATGGAATTGGATTGGAAATTCGGGTCCTACCTCAGTCTGAAAGGAAAGTCTACTGTGATCGAAAACTTTACCGAAACGACAAAACGTCGCATTTTCAAATGAATTAATTCTTAAACGACGTTTAACTCTAAAACGATATCGTTTTAGTCGTTTCGATAAATTCTTCCATAAACTCATTGTAGCAGTGCCCTAATCTAAAAGGGTTCGTCTTCATCAAATGTCAGTCTGCGACATTTCATGACAGCCTTTATAGATTCCATGAAAGGCTGTAAAATTAATATTATTAAAATTAGCATGTGGCTTTGTGGGTCCATTTACATGGTGGGCAATTAATGGAGAGTACATTTCTACCACTTAATTTAATATTATTTATTAAAAATATACTAAAAACAGCGTAAAAAACTGTCTGTATAAAAAATATATATAATATATAAAAATACGTATATTAAAAAGTATGAAAAATATATTAAAAATTATTATTATTTATTATTTTGTACTCCTTATTGATCGTTATTTAGACTGTCAATAACATGACCCTGTTTATTAAGGAAATTTATTTATTTTTTATATTTTTTGGCATGATTCAATTTTTTAATCTAAGAATATTTTTACTATTTTAAAATTATCCCCTAAAATAGGTTTTAATAATTTAAAGATTTTGGATGTTGAGTAATTGTAAAGACAATTACATATTTTGCGTGTGCGCATACTCTAATTAAGTATTTTTACGTGATTTTTTTAAGAAAAAATATATATTTTGTTTTTAGTAAATTTCTTTTCATATTATGTGAATTTTTTT
>BRYF01000018.1:19769842-19774842 GCA_030159135.1 Actinidia polygama
AACTTTTGGAAGTATATACTTTAGAGTCATGATAATACAAATTAACAGATTTTACAGATTCTTCATAATCGTATGAGTTGTTCTCATCACGTCGATTCTAAAGTTTTGTCACTTCCTTATGCACCATATCACATCATTCTTGCAGGTCTTATTTCAAGTGTTAAAGTTTTATCACTTCCCGACACATCAATAAGTTAGAAAAAAATGAAGAATTTGTTAATATCTATAACACTTCTCTTTCACTTGCCATCGATGTGAGTCCCCACGAGTCTCTCTTTGTATGACATGGCAGACTATTTATATAATTAGGGACGATAGCTGATGTGGTGGTCATAAATGACCACTAAATAATTACTTGTCAATGAAAGATTGTCCTATTAGTCAATTTTGATTCTCGACAGAAAATAAGTAATGATAAATAAATAATAAAAATATAAAGTATAAAAAATTATATATTAATGTGATTATTTAACAAACAAAGAATCCTTAAAGTAGCATTTAATTACATTTGGTTACAATTTCTGTACGAAAACGTTAGTTTTCAATGAAAATAGTGAGTGTTGCATGGGTAGGTAGCTGGCTTTGCGACCACGGTACTAAAAACGAAGGTTTAGGTGACCAAACATTATCATTTAATTCAACATAGACAATATGCCAAAACCAACATTAATCTGCCAAAACCATCATTAATTCAACATTTCGTTTTTGGATTTGGGATGTATAGGTTCACGGGACGAGAGAATTAAGAATACCCATCAGAAAAACTAATTTAACCCATAAGAATATACCAGAAAATACAATATTTTTGTGATTTATCATGTTTAGATCAAATTAAAATTCTTTTATACGACTCTAGAACTGTTCGATCACTTGAATCATTTTATAGCGATCTGTACCATACATATCTTAAGGTTAACCGTATCCATTATCGACGAGGTAAAAAATGCTTTGCCATTTTGCAGCCAAATATAGCCACGAAAATGACCAATCTAGCCTCTCTCTTTTTGGGTGCAAAATGAAAAACCATTGAAGGGTAATTTTGACATTTTTGAAGTCAAATATGAGTTGGGCTTGGAAAAATGACTTGAAGTTGCTCTTAGAGTTGAAGATCACATATTCACATCTATCATGTGAATTCATCACGGTATTGATAAGCAATGCGTGCGTGCCTTTTTGTGCATCTCATTGAATCTTGTGAATTAAAGTAAGCACTTTTAATTGCTTTTGTTCTTCGTTATAGACTGTGTGAAGATCACAAAGCCAGGTGGAAATTGGGCAAATATCTCTGCTACCTATAGCCTCTAGGCAAGGACAAATGCAGGGTTTTAATCATCCGCAAGCGAATATACATAGAAAATACAAAATTTATACGATACATATGAAATATAATATTAATTTCAATCTTCCATGATAATGAATCTATTTCGAAAAATTCGCAACTAATTCTATTCTAAAAATGAGATTTTTTTAAAATTTTAAACTGGTAATCGCCCCTAACCAGTCCCTTGTGTCCATCTCTGACCGCAGGAGTGCCCATTTTTGCAAATAGAAGTACATTTTGTCAGATAATTCTACACTAGTTCGTATGTGGTGGTTATTGATGTTCAACTTTTTCACCTAATAATTTACGATAGTGATAGGTACACACTCATTTTTTAGTGTGTACAAGACACATCTATTTTTACACTCTCACAAAATAAGTAGAACCCGCCCTAATTAGAGTTTTCACGCTTATCTGAAAACCCTAATTAGGGCTGAAAACCTTAATTAGGATGGGTACCACTAATTTATGAGAGAAAAAAATAAATGTATACAAGACATTCATTTTTGGATGTGTACCTATCATTATTCAATAATTTAAGTTTCTATAATGAATATCGATTTTACTTTTTTTAGATATTATTCTAGGCACCATACGTTATGATATATGCAAAAGAACTGCATAAAAATATAATAACGTAGGGATCGAGAGATTTAATTAGGAGCGATCACACGCCCTAAATTTAAAATAATAAACAAATTTAATTATATTCTTGGATCTTTATTTGACCCAAATCGTGGAGCATCACTGTAATGTGAGGCATCATGTACATGGATTGTTCTCAATTAAAATTTTCCATACAATTTTGAATAAAATAATCAGCTAAGCTTTCACATTCTTCTTCTTCTTCTTCTTCTTCTTCTTCTTCTTCTTCTCTCTCTCTCTCTCTCTCTCTTCTATAATTCTATTTGGTGGTTGAGGTAGGGGCCGTAGGGCTGAGGAAGGCTGGAGTGGTTTTACAAATTTCAAATGTTTAGGTTAGCAATCAGCACAGCACATGAAGCCATATGTCGCAGTCTCCGAGGGGTGAGTCACTGAGTAATAATACTATTTTCTTATGGACAAGAAATGAAGTGCTAGACATATGTGGATATGTCAGACAAAGTAGTCTAACCGCTAGCATTAGACCTATGACCTCGTTCTGCACGTGCCATCCATGCATGCATTGTGAGTAATTACTCAACGTTTTTAGAGTACCACGTGGTATTTAACCGTAGTACCCAACAAATCACGTAAGGATAAATTTTTAGAGTAAAACATAATGACTTTCCTTTGTTGGGAAGTTGAGGACATAAGTGACCAACAATATATGCACTGTGATTAGTCATTGGTCGAAAATGCCAAGTAAGCAAAGCCACTTGATACTCCCTAGTACCTAATAATTTTCAATACATTGTGGTTTGGTATTTTAAAATTTCAAATTGTCCCACCTAAGTGACTTTTGTACATATTATTAGGAAGGTTTGGCCATGGCTCTATCTCACCTCTCTTTAATTTCAACACAATTAATTCATCTAATTAGCAAAATCTTAATGTTAAAATTCTCTTTGGCTAAATTGAATAAAAATACTAATGTTACTTGTTACGCCCCTACACAATTTCTCACTACACCTTCACCGCTCACCTTCACTGTGAACTCCGGCCATTACCTTCACAGCCGACAACTTTTTCGACACAATCAAGTTTATTATTCAAGCAGTATTATTTATCTACAATGTATGGCGGCGGCAATGGCGGTCCAAAAAATAAAAACTACAAAATGGATGAATAATCCTAAAGTAGAAGAAATTATTTATTATCTAAAACTTATAGTTCCTCCCCCTTGTGATCTTTCATGGACTCCTTTCTTTTGTTTTGTGGTTTTTGTTTTCTCTAATAGGGTTGTGTTATTATGAGAGTAAAGACGAATTTTGTGGTTCAAGGTACAGTTAATTACACCTACCCTAACACAAAAGTACAAATATTTTAAATTAGTTTTAACTTTTACCCATCTCTGAAAAAGAAATAGTATTACTTTTTTTTATTAATCACATAGTGTTCTAGACAAACATTTGAGCCCACCTGGACTAATTTATGTGCTCTGAGCAGTTAGCTCTTCACACCTCATGATGTAAACGCGGATATGCGACTCAGCCACCAAGAATCGAACGCGATACCTCCGAGTGTTAGCTCGTGTACCTTATGTCCACCCGAAGCGACTGCGCCTTGTGCCTGAGGGCGAGAGTAAAAATCGAACCCAGGACATAAGTCCTGATAAGGCCATCCTTTATCACTTGGGCTAAGCCTTATTCTCAAATAATAGTACTTTAAGAAGATTCATAGAGGTTTGGTTTAAGTGGTGGGGGTTTGGAAGACGTTAGGTTTACCAAATATTGTCTAGGCATAGATGTACACGTGTATCTTTTTGCATAAATACATTCTAATTTGTTTTAAATCTTTATTCCGCAAAATTACAAAATAGTCCCTTCAGCATTTTTTCAGTAAACTTCTATGAACAAGACAAATGGGTGTTTTTGAAAATGACTCCGATGGAACTACATGAAATTATGGGTCTCTAAGTTTAGTGTTGTGTATGTTAAATGTTGGCTTAACTTCATGCTTAGAGTTACAAGGATTGACTCAATGCAGCTCTCTCCCAAGAATCAACTCCTTCTCAATGCAGCTCTTTGAGCTCCCAAGGAAGGCCATAACTCTCAGAGTTAATTGTTCTCAAGTTCTGTGTAATTCTCAGCCTATATATGCAGCACTTGTGGTTGTGTATAAAATGTGCGGAAGAAGTGTGAGCAATATCATATAGAGAGAATATCAGAGAGTTTGTACATTTTTTTTTATATACTGAGTCGCTGCCACCCGAGGACGTAAGCAAATTACTGAACCTCAAAAATATCTGTTTCTATGTGTATGAGTGTTTGGGTGTGTTTCTCTTCGATTCTAGACACAACAATGTATATATATGATATTTGATTTGTTAGAGATATATCATATATGTATCCATTGATATTGATGCACCCACTAATTATACCATTGGGGGTCATTTTCATAGACAATTTAATTGGCTTACAAGTCCACCATTGATTAGATCATGCAAAACTAAATTAGGTATTTATAAACCTAATTTTTAAACTACAAAGGGAAAAGTCACAATCATATAGGGCTGCCAAAGACTTTCATTATAATTTTTATCTTACTAGTAGTAGCAATTTTTAATGTCTATTGCTTGGTTAGCCATCATAAAATTATTCCACCATTTTGTTTTGTTCTTTTCAGGTAGGCAGAAATCCATTAGCAAATATTCATCACCCCCAATTTGGAATAAAATAACTTTTTCTTTATTAGAATTATATTATTTTTTGAGTCAATTATTTTTATTTTTTCAATTCATCTTGATTAGTAGATACGAAAAATATTTACAAAAGAATTAAAATCCAAATTAATCCAAATAATGAATTTTAGTGTCTTTTTGTCCTTTTTTTTTACCTTTTCGATTCTTCTAATCAAAGACCAATCAGAAAAGTAAAAAAAAAAATCTAACCAACAGTTGAAAATTTTTAAAAATAAAAAATATATATTTTAGCTTTTTCATAAGAATTGATAAACTTGCTAACGGCTAACCACGTGGAAAATAAAATATGGATATATAGGCAATGAAACAAAATTGAGAGAGAGAGAGAGAGAGAGA
>BRYF01000018.1:19782342-19784842 GCA_030159135.1 Actinidia polygama
AATTAGATGATTTTTTATATATTTTTTGACTCTCATAAACAATAAAAATTAAAAAATATATATATAATTTTTATCAAAAACAACGAAAAGAATTCGCTAAACACAAAAAAAATCAACAAACTAAAAAACCCAATTCCCAAATTGGGTATGCAAACTTACAAAGTTGGCCTTCCATTTTTGCCATTGCATAAAAAATTCGTAACTAGTTATAATAATTCGTAATTACATCAACAAACATTCATAATTATCGACAATAATTCATAATTAATATTATAAAATTATTTAATAAGCCACATTAATTTATAACTATCACGACACACTTCGTAACTAACTGCAATAGTTCCTAACTACCATAAATATTTTTTTAATTAATCACAATAATTCATAATTATCCACGATAATTCATAACTAATACCACACACCTTTGTGGTAGTTAAGAACTATAACACTTTGTAATTAACCACAATAATTCATAACTAACACCACACACTTTTCTAACAAGGCACAATAATTAATATCTATCACCTCACACTTTTGTAACTATTCACAACAATTCATTACTATTCCCGAAAATTCTTAAATAGCACCACACAATTTTGTAACTATCCATAGTAATTTATAACTAATACCTAACAGTTGTGTAATAAGTCATAATAACTCATAACTACCACCATACACTCGTAATTATTCATGAGAATTCTTAAATAACACCACAATATTGGCTTGTTCAATCTAACTTTCAAAAAAAAATTATTTATAAATACAGCTGCACACACATATATATACAATATACACATATATATACAATATAGACACACACACACACACATATATATATATATATAGTAAGGGGATAAAACATACACAGACAGAATTTGGCCTTGCTAGGGCGGGACCTCCGTCTTGCTATCGCTGGGAAGCAAGTTAGGCGGATCTCGGTGTGGAACTCCCTAATATGAGCATTGTCCGGGCTAAAGCTATCGTTGCCGCCAAACTTCCACTATCTGGCGCGCTCGGTATGAATAATTATGCTAGAGCTCGGACGAGAGGCAACGTCCGACAGTAATCCTGAGGGATGTCAGGAGACAAAAGATGACTTGCACAACGGAGTTTCTTTTGACAGCCCCGTACCCAGATGGAGATGTCGGAGACATGATGACGGGCTACCGATTACGCCGCAGAGGCATGGTTAGGTTAGCCACCTATCTACTGACACGGCAGCTAGGCTATAAAAGTAGAACTGTTGTCCTTACTTACGTACGCGTTTTTGGGCCATCAGAACATACATACACTTTCTCCGGTCATCTAACTTGACCGTCGGAGAGCCGTTTCCCAGAAATAGTTTCGGCGTCCGGTCTCACTGTTTCTGTACTGCAACTAGGGTGTCGCTGTGCCACCGCCTTGCGCTAGCTCCCTTCACGTTGGAGAACCACCATACGTGTCTACTTTTGATTTTTCTTCCATCATTTATCAAACCCACTACCCTATATATATATATATATATATATATATATATATATATATATATATAAAAGTGGTGTCTCAGATTCTCTCTAAATCAAATCCTATTGCAAATTGAAGTTCTTGTCGAGATGTCTCCAATTTGGGTTATGACAAATTTAATGTTGTTTTAGGTCTCTTCACTGACATTTTCAATGTGAGAATGCTTGCCTCATCTTGAATTTGTCAAAATAAATAAATTAATTAATCATTTATATTTTTCTTGGTTAAATATTATTAACAGTTATCAAATCACTTTTTCTTGCATATTCCCAAACCCAACCAAACAAAAAGAAAATATTTATTCTAATATTGGTTAATTTTGCTATGAGTTTCTTATATTTTTGTGGAGTATACGTCTTGCAATTGATAGGGTTTTAGCATTTGTAATTGGAGAAATGTTATATAAATAAAAAATTTATAAGATACTCATTATTTTCTTGTAATTTAGTAGGAAACGGCATGACATTTATAGACTACTCATTATTTTCTTGTTATTAATTTAGGAAATAACATGGAGGTCTAGTTTGGCTAAGTTTTTTTTAAGATATTTTAATTGCTTTAGTTTTTGAGTTTTTCATCTTTATTAAAAAAAATTTAACTGATTAATCAAGATTTTATATTTTTTCGGTTTCTCTTGACGAGAAAAATTTGGAAATATAAACTTTTTTGTCTACTTTAAAAAAAAATCACTAAAGACAAAGCAATAGCTAATTTAGCTAAACAAACTAGTTATTGTTTTATCTTTAGTGAAATATTTTTTAAATTTGATAACATCTTCAAATTCTTTTCGTCAAGAGGAACAGAAAAAATATAAAATTTCAGTAAAAACGAAAAACTCGAAAATCAAAACAGTTAAAAGTTTTTAAAAAATCTACACGAAACTTTGATTGAATTTTTTGTATGAAAAATAACATTTTTGTCGCGAGTAGAATTCTGAAATTGTTTTAAGAAAACAAAAAAGGATAATATATATAAAAAAAATAATGCCCACACATCA
>BRYF01000018.1:19822342-19827342 GCA_030159135.1 Actinidia polygama
ATCGCGCCGAACTATCTCAACATTCTCATCCGTCTCTCCAAACAAAAGCGAATGCAACGTAATAGTCTTGTCCTTGCTGTTCCGTGAAAAGCTCCCTGCTCACATCCGGATCAGTCACAACATCTGCACTTCCATGCAACACAATGAACGGAATTCTCATATCGCCCAACTCATCACTCACATAATCTGTGACCCTCAGACGCTCGACCACCGTCCCCAATCTTGGTTTCCCCCTATATCTCATCGGATTCATCCCCGCAATCACTTTCTTCTCTGGAGTCTTCACCGACTTTTCCAGCAAATCGTGTCGGCACAATCGGCAGTGTGGGCACGAATTTGGCAACAAACCTAAAAATCTCCGGAATCGGCCATCCGGGTTTGACTTTATACGAGATTTTACACGGGTGTGATCAAACAAGAAATTGGGGAGAGACTGGATACATGGGTCCATGGATTTACGGAGATATCAAATCTGTATTTGGATTAAGAATTTAGAGAAATAAATAAAAGTAAAAATAGTAGATAATTCGATGGTTTTAAAAATAAAAATAGTAGATAATTCAATGATTTTAAACGGTTGGGTCTATTTAATTTTTTTATTTTTATTTATTTTTTTTCAATAAATTTAGATCCAAACACAGCTTAAGAATTTTAAATTCTCTTTTTGGATATATTTTTTTAAAAAAATTTAATTACATGAATTTTAATTAACACATATTTTATATAGAGCGAGAGATGAGGGGAAAGAGAGGGGAGAGAGAAGATAATGGTAAAGTATTGAAGGTAAAATTGAGATGAGTGGGAAGGCGGGGGATTTGTCAAATAATACTTACTTTAAAATTATTTAAAATTCTTTCATCTTGCTCGTGAAATTCAAGAGGTAATTTTCCTTGACTTCAAATTCTTTAGTTTATTCATCATTCAAACATATTCGATGAATTTGAGACAATAATTTAAGTCTTATATTTCAAATCCACGTATCCAAATAGACCCTAACTATTGGTTCTTTAACTTTTTTTTTCTTAGAAACTGTGCAGCTTATTTGACACAACTTCTATTTATAAATAGAGAATAAAAACAATTAAAAAAAAACTGATTATTAAGAAACTCTATTTTAATGCTTTTGATTTCAGCTGCAACAGTCCCTAAAATATATGAGCATCTTTGTTAGTGGGTTTACACTTGTAGGGCAAAATGGGATCTATTAAGTGGTTGGCTACAATTCCTTGTCCACATTTTCATTTCACATTAGCATGGTACGAACAACAAAAGCATATTTTGACCAAATTGTTTGTGGTTTTAGCACATTTATTTTACCACAATCACCTAGTTTATTGCTAAAACATTTTTTTGGGGGGGTTGTTTCGGATTAGGTTGGTGGTTGGCTCCAAGAATACGATGGGCTTACATTCGTGACTGAGGAGCTGGACACACGGTTCCCATCTTCAAACTGAGCGAGTCACTCGCCTTCTTCTCGTCTTTTCTTAACAGGGAATCTCCACATTTCCAATACTAAAAACACCGATAATCAGTTGTTGAAGGACTTGGCCCCCCAAAGATTTTGTTCTTAACTACCACCACTGCGCTTGGTGCAACTGTATAGAACAAAACAGTTGGAAAATGAGAGATTTAGGGATATGAATCAAGAATGGTTAGGTCCTATACTAAGTGTAGATAGATCTCTCTGTTTCCTATATAGATCTCTCTGTTTCCTATTGGCTGGTTTGATTGTTGAGAATGTGAGGAGAATAAATTCTAAGTCTTGAATCCAAATAACCATGTACTAGTTTCAAGTTTCCAAAGTTTGTGTTTTTCCTACAACTGTACTTGAAAGAGTCATAGTGGTGCTTGGGGTACTAGTCATTTAAATTAAAAATTATGTCGTCTTAAATAATGCATATAAAATTAGGTTTTTTATTCAATTTAAATAAAGTTTTCAACATGTCAAAAATAGAAAAATAATGCATATAAAATTAGGCTTTTTGTTTACAATTAACTATTTCAATTAGGCTTTTCACATGACCAAAAAAAAGCTTTCAGCCTTATGTAGTTCTCTCTGCAGGCTAAATTACACTTATTCGTTATTTTGTGTTTATATAAAGAGAGAAACCATAGAGTTAGGCCAGTAATCCAGTGCCCTCAGCCAGCCCAAAATTGTAGAGACTCTTAAATGGACCACAGTTTGAAACTAAAGTTGGGCCCGTGTGAAAGTACAGTAAACTTTGGCTGTTTTGTCAAACCATGGGCTGGGGTTTTTACAGATCTATGGCCGGTTTCAGAGGGTCGAATCAGTGGGCCCAATGCCTGAGGTTAGTGTTAATCTAACCTTGGTTTGTTTGGTTCATTGCTATTGGTACATGACATGTCACCCAAGTAAAGAGTGGGATTGGAAATCTGCTGGTTTGTTTGCTATATATATTGGGGGGGTTTATCTTGGGTGTCAGCTTATATGAAAAGTTGACATTTTGGATTGCACTGTGCAGCTTACATGAAAAGTTGACATTTTGGATTGCATTGTGCAGTTCAAGTATTTAGAACTATATTCTGGGTCTATTTCGATGATTCAAATTTTCAAACAAGCTGAGACTATTTTTCTTTGTTAATTGTAGATTGTATATCTGCATATGATTAAGTTATTTATGTGATGCTGTATTCCCATTGTGTTGCGGTCTTTGCGCCATTGTTAGGGTTGTGTGCGCCTTGGGTTGTTGCCGTTTTTGTGGGTTGGGTGTGATTTAATGTTTTAAGCTTCTAAACTTTTGATTGATCCTAGTATTGTTTTATCTCTTCCTTATTTGGGATACGTTGTCTTGGAGGAGGCTATTTCCTAATCTCGTTTGCTTCTGTTGAGTGACATGATTGTCACGGCTGCGAGGGATTGAAGGCGCCAAGCTCGAATGTTCCCTTGCAGGGTTGAGAGAGCATAATTTTGATTATTCATATGGATTTAAAAACTAATTTAGCTTGAATTGTTCTGATTAGTTTGTAGTAATTGTACTGAGTGATGTTCAAGGACTTTATATTTTTGGTTTGTTTCCGGTTTTGGAGTTGTAGTCCCTATCCTTGAGGGATGTTCAAAACCCATTGGGAGCTGTGCTTGGGTAGTTTATTGGTTTCTATTGGTTGGTGATTGCCATTTTTTCTCATTTTGTTCTATCCTTTCTCATTTTCCACAAATGGTTTATCCTCTCAATTAAAAAAATTTCAAACAAACATAAAGCTAGATCAAACAAAGCGCAAAACACCTTAATGTTATTTCCAAGAAAAATGACCGGGGGCTATTTACCGTAATGTCAAGCACATAGGATGCAAGTATGGGATGATCGTTTTCTACATCCAAAACAGCTTAAAATATTTGTCTTTTATTGGAGGGGGTAAAATGTAAATACACAAGAATGATGAACGATATCGGGTTGACTAGCCGAAAAAGAAATGTCCTTATCATTTTACAAACCTCATTTTTAGAGACCATACAAGAGGTTAATGAAATTTTCACATCTACCTGTTTTCGCGAAAGTGATTATAAGTTTGCATGGGAATGAAAATCACATTACTAAAAATCGTAACCTCAATTACACTTTTAATTTTTACTAATTATGTTTTATTTTTCGTCTTAATTATCTTGAATTTACTTAACTCTTCACTTTTCCTCAAATATTTTCGCTACATAAAAGAATATTTGAATAAATTTATTTTAATAAAAATAAAAAAAGAATGTAATTGATGGGAAAACAAAGCGTGAAAAACGCTAACCAATTGAAAATGAAATCAAAATTATTGTTGACATTCATCCATTTTGGCCAAATCGGCAACAATGGAAACAGTATGATTGGGGTATCAAATCTGACAACAAGAGGAGTTTTTTTGTTATGGTCAGAAATCGTAGGAGACATCATTGTGATTTAACACAAACCTATCATTCAACAAATGCATGCATGTGGCGACAATTCAAAGAAAACTAGTATTTCTTTGATAGTGATTTTTACATTTTTATTTTTGCCTTTAATATATTAAATTTATTTAAATATATATTTTTATTCAAATATTTTTATTACATACAAATATATTTTGGTAAGCTCACCCAAATAAAATATATATACATATATATATATATATATATAATTAAAAAAAAATAAGAGCATAAAAATCACTAACTTTTAACCTCCGGGTTAGCCAGATTATTTAATCCTGTAACTCGGAGGTATTTTAAGTTAAAAACTTTCTCAAGTGCTATCAATTCTTGAATTGGGTCAGTTTATATGAGGCTTTGTCTTGGCTTTAATCGGATCCCCTACTAATAAATGATAAGATTGACTTTCTGAATTAGTGTATCCTTGGATCGAATACCGAGTTCTAGTGATAGGAAAATATTCAAAGAAAAATTGTGTATTCAAAGAAAATATTCAAAGAAAAATATTAGAAAAGTGAACCTGCGACCACCATTACGGCGGATGCTAGCTTTCAAATTCTCACCTTGATGGCTCTTTATCTCGTAAATTTCACCATTGGTTTGTGTAGTTTTACTAAAATTTCACTTTGGTCTTTATTATATCAATTTAGACAAGTAGGATCTTGAAGTTCTAATATAGTTCTTCAGCCAATGTCCGTTAAGTACTTGGATAAAAAATGAACATGTAAAACTTACATGACCATTTTTTATAGGCTAATTTTATCATCATTGGTCCCGTAGTTTGATGAAACTTTGATTTCTTACAAAAACAATGTCATGTAAGTTTTCACATGGTTTTTATCTATCAAAATACTTAACGGGTATTGACGGAGGGATTATATTAGAACTAGATTGAAACCGCAGGGTCCTAAAGTTAAAATTGGAACTGTAGAAACTAAACAGAAATTTTGGTTGAATTACAGGGACCAATGGTAAAATTAACCATTCCTTATCCCACAAGAATCTAAATATAAGACAATGAGGATGCAGTGATGGGCACAGATCACCTGTCCCAGTGGGCCCGGTCCCATGCTTCAAATAGCGACACATG
>BRYF01000018.1:19842342-19847342 GCA_030159135.1 Actinidia polygama
TTACAAGCTCAAGTTTATAAACACATGGGTTGCCAGTTGGGTATGGGTTGCCAGTTGGGCCACTACAACGATCAAAAAAAAAGTTTGGGTATTGGGTTTTTTATTTCTTAATTTTCGAAATTTTTTGTTTTTAGTAAAAAAAATTTGGGTTTTGATGAAAATTTTATACTTTTTCGGTTTTTGTTAACAAAAAGACCCTGAAAATATAAAAAAAAATATCTAATTCAAAAAAAAAACTCATTAAAAGACAAAAAAATAAAAATAATTTTTTCATTTTTAGTGAAAACAAAATTCAAATTAGATTAAAAAAATATACATTTTTGAACTTTTCTCGTTAAAAAAATATAAAATTTTGATCAAACTGCAAAAAAAAATCACTAGAAAACTCTAAACTGGACACAATTAACAAGGCTTGAAAGGGAAAATAGAAAACTCTACTTCAAATTCTTCCCCCTCTCTCTCTCTCTCTCTCTCTCTCTCTATCTATCTATCTCTTTCTCTCTCCTATGTATGAACGCAGGTGACTCTTGATCATTACCACCTGCAGGCACCACCATGAGAGACCACACCTCACAGACATATTAATTGGCAGAATGTGCCGACTCTCAGCATCAGGCACCCACTGCACGTTTTCCTCTGTCTCTTTTATTCTAAACGTATTTTACTATAAAATAGATACAAAGCTATTAATGCCCTCCTAATTAAAAGTGCTCGATTACTAGTGTCACATCACTGTCGCCCGAACCCAAAAAACGCCTTATCCAAAAGCATACAATTCTCCGTACAAACAATTTCATGAAATTAACAATGTAAAAAACCTAATTTATCCCAAAATTTAGTACGTAAAACCTGATTCAGTGCGTTCTTTTAAAAGTTTAAAGAGCAAGTTAATTGAACTTTTAGTTTAGGGGGAGGGGGGTTAAGTAACACTGATCTATAATTTAGGAGGCAAAATGCAATCAACCCTTCAATTAACAATATAAAAACCCTAATTCTGAGTAGTTAGCTTTATATTTTATTAACATCCGGATTAAATAGGTAGACAGAAAAATTTTCGTGATTAATTCAAAACAGTGTAAATCCCATCCAATATGATTCTAGGAATAATTTATAAAATAACTCATAAATTACTTTATATTAATAAGGTGTGGCCCCCACATCCTATGTTTTATCTAAAGTAATTTATGAAATAAAGTAATTGATGACGTACTAGTAAACTAGTTCTTAAAACGTCATAAGTGTGAATAGTGAAAAGGAGTGACGATAGGGAAGTAAAGCCGAGGTCAATGGGCTCGGATCCTCTCTCTCACTCTCTGATATACGATGTTATTGTTGCAACATCATCACAATATATATTACTATTTTAGTTAATTATGTACACAATTTTTAATCACAATTATAATAGTAATTATTTATATTTTTGTTTTGTGTTGATTGGACTTTTAGAGGGAGAGAATAGAGAGCATAAACTCGATTTGGTCTTTAGCGAACTTTGTTTTCAAATTTGATAAAAATGTTTATATTTGTTGATATCTATCTATCTATCTATCGTATATACCCTAGGATTAGATTAGTCTTGTTACATTTATTAGTTTTGTCTATATATTCTCTCTTCTCTTCTGTTGTAATTCTTCTTCACAATCTTCAATATACAAGTTATCTTTCTCTCTCTCTACTCTCAACACTATACATATATATATACTAACAATATTTTCGGACTTCTTTCGTTAAGAGAAGTCGTAAAAATATATAATTTTGATCAAATGGCGAAAAAAAATCACTAAAAACAAAAAAAAAAACTCAAAAATTAAAAAAACACCCCACCCCACCCCACCCTAATCAATCTGTAATCAATCAATTAAACCAGATAAATTTTGAAAAAGGTGTGAAATGGAGTGTGGGAAATGGAAAGAACATCTCTCTATTTGGCAACACTGGTGTGTGGCCCAGAGCTGTTTTGGGTCTGGTCACAATCACCCCACCCTTAATCATGCTCTCACTGTGAACCATCTCATTGGAGAAGACAATCAATGGAATCCTACTATCATTGAGAGTAATGTTGAATCATATACATTAAACCTTCCCTAATTCTTCTTATTAATTATGCTCTCATCATAACATTAAGACTGAATATGGGAGTTCGGTCTGGAAAATAAAGAGGAGCTTTCTTGTGGACTGTGCTGAATGGTTAAATTCTTACTAAGCTTCAGAAAAGTATAAGAGGTCGTTCTAATTGTTCTATTTGCCCCAGATGCATGCAATATGGAAGAGCAAACATCATATAGAATCAAATTTTATATTTGTTTAAATCTTTTTTACGAAAAAAGTTTGAAAATTTAAAAACTTTTTACTTAATTTAAACCCACTAACGTTATCTAGCTCCGTCCGCCCATGTCTCGATACCTTTTTTGTTAATTCACAAATGGGTTGGTCCCAAAGGCAAGTTCCAAAGATAAATTCGTCCAGCAAAAATTAAGATTTTATGCTCCTAATATTATTTTGTACTCATCACAGCTACGTATATTTTGAAATGTCAGAACGCTAATATGAAATTACTTCTTCATCTTCCCCTGATTTAAAACTTCTCTTTAAATTCTTCCCATTAGGGAGGATTGTCAACAATTATCTTTGATGCAGGTCCCACCGATTGCTCATGGGTGTTTTGTGCCGCAAGTTACATGGCATGTAAGAAATGAAAATGCAGGACACAAATAAATGCATGATATCTATAACTTTCCATTTTTTGAGCCAACTATTAAATACATAGTTCACCCCTTTCCTTTTCCTTTTTTTAGTTACATGGCATGTAAGAAATGAAAATGCTGGACACAAATAAATGCATGATTATCTATAACTTTCCATTTTTTGAGAACTATTAAATACATAGTTCACCCCTTTTTTCCTTTTCCGTTTTTTTTTATATTTCAATTTTTTGAAGAAACATACAATTACTGCATTGAAAATTTGAATTTCAAATCTCAAATTATTATTTCTGATAATGTCCCTTTTTTCTTACTTTTAAATGTTTTTATAAAGGATAGTTTTGAGCTAACTCTTATTGGAACTTACATACTTTATGCTTAAACATTTTAGAGTGGGAGAAGCCTATAGTACATACTATTTAATTTTATGTATTATACATACGTATTACGCATTTTATGGTAAATTACAAAATATTGTGGTTGTAGTTATAAATTTTGAGGATTAATTACACTTAGTCCCGTTAAACTATTAAGCAATTGTCACTTTGTCTCTCTAACTATTAATTTTATCAATTGCACCCTAAACTAACCTATCGTTTGCAATTGACACAACCTTTCAATTTTCATTAGAAATGGATGGAAAATAACACGTAGGCAACACGCAACATGATGTAGGACACGTGCAACATAATACTCCGTATACCTGAGATCATATCCACATAGAACTAGAATTGCAAGATTAAGTTGTTGCAAGTGGAAGAAATATAAAATGAAGATTATTTTTGTAATTTTTGAAAAATATTGTAATGAAATGTAAAGTGATATGGTTTAAGTACTTAATCATTTCCTACCTTAGATGTTTTAAATTTCTCTCCTAATGTACTCAATCAAATCTCAAAGCACGATGATGTTGATTATAGGATTTTACAATGAAAACAAGTTTTATAAATAAAGATGTGTTTATAAGATTGTTAATGACTTTGTACCATGTTTAAAACACCTGGAGTGCAGGAGATCTAAGAGTTACTTGTACCGATTGGTCTTTGTTGAAATAAAACTTTTATTTTGATGATTACAATTGGTTAAAACTAATTCAAAGTTTAAACTTTTATTAAAAATCTTGAAAAGTAACCATGGATTCAAAAAGAGTCTTGAACATGATTAAAAGAAGTTTTGAAACTTTCTATAAATCATAATTGATGTTTTTAAGATTGTAAAAATGATAGAAGTATCAATTATATACTTAAACAAAAAGTTAATTGATCAATGGCATGAAACTGTCAACTGTAAGACTGTGAACTGTCAAGCAAAACAAAGACTCTGTAAACATAGAAGACCTCTCTGGAAATCCAGTACAAAATCGATCGAAGCTAAACTTTGGTCGACCGAAGTCTAGGATCGGCACAATCGAAATTTGTGAGACCAAAGTCTCAGAGCACAAACCGAATACCAGGAACCTTCAGAATGATTTTATACAAATAACTCTCTGGAAGTCAAAGCCAAGTTCAACCGAAGTTAAAGATCGGTCAGACCGAAGTTTCTAAAGTATTCAAACCGAAGTTCAGAAAACCAAAACATGACACAAAACAGAGCAACTAGGCAAGTCACTGGAAATGTTGTACAATTGCAACCGAAGATAAGTTCGGTTGAACCGAACTTCAAATTAGGGTCAAACCGAAGTTCAAATAAAGCAAAACAGAGGATGATATTCAGTCATCCTCTGGAAATTCAGTGTATCTATGACTGAAGTTGAACTTCGGTCCGATTGAAGTTTAAAAAAGTCAGATCGAAGTTTTAAATTTCAAACTGTATGTCAAAATCTCAGATCCAATGGCTAGGATTAAATTAGAATGGTACTATTTAGTGCATTTAATGCTGCAATGTCTGCTTTCTTGCTTGGACTCTTAAAAACAACACTCGGAGATATTGGGAACACATTAAAGTAATCCAAACTTGTTTATTCAAAGGCATTCAATACTTCAATCCCTCTTGAGCATTCATTATGAGTTTTTTGATTAAGATCAAAAACAAATAGTATTTTGTATCACTCTAGACAAGAGAGCTCTCATTGTATTTATTACATTTGATCTAGAGCGGGTGTGACTTATACACTTTATTTATTGTAACTACTTGAGAGAATCACATTGTGTGATTGAAAATGATTCAAGGGTGGAAGACTATTGAAGACTAGAGGTGCTCTAGTGTGTAACGGTTTGGCAAGCACCCGTAAGCTTATTGAAGATAGAGATATCCCAATGAGGTTCTTGGAGAAGTGGAAGTAGGCACGGTTTGGCCGAA
>BRYF01000018.1:19862342-19864842 GCA_030159135.1 Actinidia polygama
AAATATTAAAAAATTCAAAAATCAAAAGACAAATTTTAAAAAAATAGAATTTTTTTTTGGGTCCCCTATATGAATTAGGCCCAAAGCTTTAGCTTTGGTGACTTTGCCCAAGGCCGACATTGTGATAGTGCAATCAATTATTTTAATTTCAATGTACCTTAGTAATGTTGAACATTAATCAGATGAAGAAAGGGGTACAACCTTTCACATAATATTTGTACATGGAATTTAATCTCATTCTAGCACTTAATTCAAATAAGATTTATTTTCATGCTGTTGACAAGTTCTATCAAATATGGATTGAACCAGGGACGGATCCAGGATTTTTACTATGAGGGGAGAAAGCATAATTGAGAAAAAAAAAGTTTGGGAGGCTAACTTATATAATTTCAGAATTATATTAAAATTCGTAGTATAATTAGTAAATTTTTTAAGACTTGTGTCACAAGGGTGACCTAATCCCACATCGGACAGGAGTGGGGAGGTCTTGGGGCTTATAAGGTGGGAAGTTCCCTCTCCCCATCAGCTAGCTTTTAAGGGTGAGTTCTACTCCCATCCTTAGAGTGGTATCAGAGCCAAACCGCTCCTTGTTCGTTCCATCCAAGCGCCCTGCGGGGTAGGCAGGGGGCCGGCCGTGACGAGGGCGTCACGAGCTCGGGTGGGGAAGTGTCACAAGGGTGCGCTAATCCCACATCGGACAGGAGTGGGGAGGTCTTGGGACTTATAAGGTGGGAAGTTCTCTCTCCCCATCAGCTAGCTTGGGAGTGCGATCGCCTCCCTAGATCCATCCTTGGATTGAACACCAATCAAAATCGATAATAATTAAACCAATCTTCTATAACTTGGTCAAAGATTCGATTCTTGGCAAGGCTATACAATTCAAAATTTCAAAGGTTCCAGTGTTTTTTATGGAATTTTCTCACAATTTAACGGTCTCGAGTGTTTTCTATGGAACCTACTCTCTCTCTCTTCAACTATAGCCTTTTTGACTTCGATCGCAACTTCCCCGTATTCTGTTCAACATTGTCGAGGTGTTGGGGAAGTATCCCTAAAATGTGAACCAGCATTTTCTCTATGAATGGTTGCATATATGCGACATGTCATTTTGTTTTATCCATTTCGAATTACGTACTGCTACGACTTTGAATATGTAAACTCGAGTGTAGGTCGTTGCGAATTAGTAATACTTGGTGAATCCGAATCCGACCCGAGGTTGATCCACAATGACCGGTATAATTAATTATAACCTAGACGTTGAAAGAAAATTAAAATTTCACTGACGGTGTTGATGAATCGCAAAGTTTAATTGCATACAAAACTAAGTTGAAATAAATAATATCGAGAAGGCACTAAGGCATTAGGGATCGCCCACAAATGACTCATTTGCAGTATTCATTATCCAACTATATAACTCAATTGAGAATTACATAAATAAAAACATCACCATAATTAGATAATTATGATCGATTATTAATTTAATTTTAAAGCACTCATTATTTAATTTGTCTATAATCTCAATAATTTACCATGTACCTAATCACGATGAACCAACAAAATCACAAGCATTCATCGTATCCACTCGTTTTTACCATTCGTTTTTTACCATATACCTAATTTACCGCTCTTTTTTTTTTTTTTTTTGAAGCGAGCTGGACTTTGGATTGAAGGGGTTGGGCTTCGGATATAAGGGGTTTGAACTAAAAACAAATCGGGTTCTTTAAACGAACCGGGCTAACTGGGTTTAGTATGAGTTTGGGCTGGGGCCCGTTATGGGGTATTGATTTGAGTGTTTGGGTTGCAGAAAATTGGGTTAAAATGGGTGGGTCCGGTTAGGGAAGTGGGTCAAAGCCGTTGAACTGAATAATTGGGTTGTAGATGCGGAGCTAGGCCCAGTTTGGCATAGTTTTTTTTAATTAGTTGCTTTATTTTTTGAGTTTTTTTCGTCTTTAAAAAAAAAAATTAATCGCTTAATCAAAATTTTATATTTTTCCGCTTCCTATTAACAAGAGAGTCCCAAATTAATATTTTCATCTAACTGGGTGAAATGAAGGACAGAAAATATTAATTTTACTCGTTAAATTAGATTTTTTTTTCTTTAGTGAATTTTTAATTTTTGAAAAAAATATAAAAATAATAAAAAGTATATTTAAATTTCAAAAAAAAATCACCAAATACATAAAATTTAATTAATTTGTCGAGTAAAAATAATATTTTTTGTATCCTACATTTCACTAAATTAGATAAAAATTTGTGCATTTAAGATATCTCTCGTCAAGAGAAACTAGAAAAGTATAAGATTCTGATCAAGCGGTGAATTTTTTTTTAATAAAGACGCCAAATTGGGCCTTAATATAATTTAAAAACTCAACCAAAAAAGTCACCAAATACTACTATGCTTTATAATTAATTTTAAGCCTACTTGGTGTCGATTTATACTTTGAAAATCATTTATATGTGTTGTGTTACCTAGTTGAGTTTTTTTTACCTTTGTTCAACTCCA
>BRYF01000018.1:19882342-19884842 GCA_030159135.1 Actinidia polygama
ATTTTCCATTGTCATGGAACTCCTTAAAGAAACTCATAAAATCGTCCTTCATGAACTTGGATCGCTTTTTTATGCAAAGGAGATTGAACCCTTATGTCCCGGAGATTACAACTTTTTATTGCTTCCCATATTTCCTCTTCACTAAATTGCTCTACCCAATTCCTGAAGATGCCATTTCTCAAACTAGAAAAAGTTCATTCTTCTTGAAAGATGTTCTGAAAACCTCTTGTTTAACCAGTAATGGCTCCTCTAACAGCTTCCCATCAATACTTCAACAAGTTTCTATTTTGTCTGCAAGAACTTGGTATTCTTATCCCCTTTGATGTTCCAAATCAATCTTGATTTTTGAAACCACATATATTCCACCCCTCTATTGAATCTCCAAAATTCATGTCTACATTCTGATCTCTTATTCCTCTCCAGCTCACGAACAGGATGGATCTCAGAAACCAAGTCTATTGAATTTAACTCCATGTCCTCAATTTCGACGGAACATGACCAAAAATGTGAAGAATTCCAATCGTTCAAACATCTAAAAAATTCTTAGGACCACAAGCTTCTCTCAAGTCCAATGTTGGACTGAAAAGGGTTTTGGGTCTCGTTTTGGCCATGTTGATGATCCAAACCGTTTTATGTTTATACCTCATCGAGAACTATAATACTGTAAACAACAACATTTATCAGATATAGATCATTAGTCAATCAATATCAATTTATATTAAGATAAATAGGTATATCATGTGTTTCACACTCATTTATTAACTTATAAAACAGTATTAAACGGATATCAATTTATATCCAATTAATGTGATTTTTTACAGGTTTGATCTTAAGGATGAATTCTACAATATGACAATTTGATTTATCAAAATGAACTAAAAAAGAATTCAAAATTCTTGGACTGCAATCCAAACAATACAATTTCAGAAAAGCTGGGTCCACATTTTTTACCAATCTAAATCCGGCCCACCCTTGCTGTACTGAATCCTTCCAAAATCTCTTCACCACTTTAATGAACGATACTGGCTATGTACTGGTGTACCGTTTCGAATTTAACATTACATATATTATAAACATCTATCACACACACACATATATATTGCAGCTAATAACACTTGAAGACAATATGGTATTCTAACACAAATCACAAGTTGTAAAACCAGTTAAAACAAAATCCATAAAATTCAAGGATCTTAAACGAATTCAAATACTACTGCCAGGGATTTTTAGCAAGTTAAAAAAAATATTTTTTAATTGGAACAAATTATTATAAAAAAAATAAAAGTAAAGTAAGTTAATTAGTAATAATGTGAGTAAAATCTTTAAATGATTTTTAGGTTTTGACGCCTTAAAAAAAAGCATGACATGGCACGAACGGGTCTTGTCAAACCTAAGTTTTTATTGAATGTGAACCGCACGATATAAAGTACGGTAGACACAAAAATAAATTGGTTGAACCGGCACGATATGGCCCATTTGACACTTATAGGTGGATGCACGAAGAAATGAAAATCTTGTTGTTTGGTATTGTTTTCATTTTTTTTGTTTTTGCTTTCTTTTATCTCATTTTTATCCTTTATTTGCTCGATAAGAATTTTGTGTACACAAGCGAGAGGAAAAAAAACTCTTTTCATAAAAAAAATTAAACAGTTAATCAAATGGATTTTATATGTTTCTCAAAAAATAAAAATGATTCCACGAAGTGTATCACATCCAGGTTCCATACATACTGGGTGTGGCCCTATATTTTTCCCCGATTGCCATTTTGGTCTATGCACACTCAAATCTCGCTATTTTAACCCTGAATTTGGTTTTCCTCGTCCAATTGGTATCAGATGTTAGTCTTTTGGATGGATTTGCTCTACATGACCAACAAATTCCATCATTTGATAGTGATTTACAATGGGTTTTAGGCGATTTATATTGGGGATTGTATGGAAATGGAGGCAAAAATCGACTTTATACAAAAAAATGCATTTTGTTCACGTGTTTAGAAATGACTTATTTTCAAACATTTTATCAGATTTTTTATATTTGCAAATTATTTTCATCAAGAGAAACAGAAAATATAAAATTTAAACTCCTAAACCAAAATATCGGTCCCATAAAAAAAGGGTAAATTACCTTAATTTCATCCATGGTAATTAATTCGTACTCCGCTGGGCTCGGTGCCGGGCCTAAATTGCAATCTGAGCTACAAATTTGTGGGCCTTGGATTGTTTTGATAAACTTGACAACATACTGGGCCTAACTTGCAATCCAAACAACAAATAATATAAAATTCGTTAATTGTGTCCACATCATCAGTAATTTGTACTACAAATCAAGTTCTGTAGTACAAAGTACAAACTCGAATACGGTTGAAACTTTGCATATATAAATCTCTTAAATAACGAGAGAGAGAGAGAGAGAGAGAGTTGAGCTTTTGGCCATGGAGGAACCATTTTGGCTGCCCCTAAGTATGTGCAAGTAAGATCGTTATTTCAATCTCTGCCTCTCT
>BRYF01000018.1:19892342-19902342 GCA_030159135.1 Actinidia polygama
TCTCTATAATGCATTATACAATTGCTTGATGAATGTGACCACACTCAGCAATTGGTCTAGGTTACGATAATTTGGAGCCCTCGGAGTAGTTGAAACTTGAAATGCGGTGTCATGTGTCGGCCCTCCACATGTATTGTTTCATATTTCAAAACAAATAAATATTAAAAATATTAAAAAAAAAAAAACTTGATCACATTAAAATGCCCATTTGAATAATTCATTTAAAACTAATTTAAATAAGACTACGAAACCGACCCGACCCTTACGACCCGTGTTTTCCGGCTCATCAAAATCGGGAATTTGGTCCCCTCTCCAAATATATGAACAATTCTTAATGCCTACAAGGCTGTGTTTGGATAAAAAATTTAGATATAGATTTGTGGAGAGAAAAAAAAATAAGAAAACATTAAATTTCAGACGTTGAATCTATCAATTTTTCTCTACTAGATTCTTAATTCAAATATAGCCTTTTAAAAAAATAAACTTTCCGTTTGCTTTCTTTGAAAAAAAAAACTAAAATCATTTCTTAGTAAACTTTTTGTTACATTTGGCACTTTTTTTTTATACTTTTTAGGTGCCCTTAAAAAATAATAAAACTTTAAAAAGACAGTAAAAACACATTTTTTTGTTAAAATAGAGATTTATTTTTTGTCTTTAGTGAAACTTTAAAATTAGGTCAGCTTGTGTACATAAATTTTAGTAAAATTTTTAACTTTTACGTTTGTTCTAGTACGAGGAACAAGAACGTAAAAAAATAAAAAATAAAATTGATCAAAAATTTAGGAAAAAAAAGCATCTTTTATTAATATTTTTAAAAAAGTTTTCAGTCTCGACTTTGCTATATTTGTATAGATTCGGTTTTAGGAAATAAAAAAAAAAACTGTCGAAATTAAATGGTCTACCATAGTGAATGCAAGTTTCAAGTATTGTACACAAATCATATATCACAGACGTAGAATAATTTATAACCCACAAATGATGATTGTGATTGACAATTATAACACAATGCATAGATTTGGAAATTAGAAACTTCAAAGTAACCAATGAAAGAGGAAAGCTTGTCAAAGTGTGTATGCTAAAACCAACTCATGGCCAAGTTGAATACTTCTTAATATTGGATTTGTCCTGTTCATGACTTGCTAAAATCAACTCCCTCATACTTATCATGTTAAATAAATACACAAATAGGATAGCGCTTACACGCAACACATATATTTTTTTTTTTTTTTTGGGGGGGGGGGGGGAAATTCATTATAATGGTGATACTACGTGCCAATGAAACGATGTATGTATAATTACGCAATAACAAAATATTATTATGTAGGTATAATGGAGGTTACTTTGCTATTATGGCAGCTATTGATTTTTAAAATTGACAATTAATTCAAATGATATGGTAATAGCACATGTCACTAATGACTTAGTATTTCCGTAGTAATGAATTTTTACTAGTATTTTGGAATTTGTCACAATTGAAAAGTTAGGGAGCAATTGACAATTTTTGGAAATTCAAAGGTGGTATCAATACATGAGGGTAGTTTTGATATAAAAAATAGGCACATGATATTTTTTTGGAATAATGATTGGTACACATCCAAAAGTGGGTGTGTCCAAGTCACACCCATTTTGCTCTCTCACAAATAAGTGGGACCCGTCCTAATTAGAATTTTTAGAAAAACGTAAAAATTATAATTAGGGCGGGTCCCACTTATTTTGTGAGAGGGTAAAAGTGGGTGTGGCTTGTACACACCCAAAAATGGGTGTGTACCTATCACTACTCATTTTCTCGTGTGTGTGCGTGTATATATGTATAAATAATATAAAATTATAGCCTTAGATCTGGACTTCTTTGTTTTTAATGCTCTCTGGATCCTGCAGACCAAACTCTGCATAATCTCCAATATATCAAATCAGTGGATAGTAATTAGGCCCAGTTTGGGGTATAGCATTTTTTTCATATTAGAGTTTTGAGTTCCTTTTTTGTTTTTAGTAAAAAAAAAATCGAATTAGATAAAAAAAATTATATTTTCGGATTTATTTTATTGAGAATAACTAAAACAATATAAAATTTTGATCAAACGGCGAAATAAAAATACTGTATCCCAAACTTAACGTCAGTAAACCATTGGCTGTAAACCATGGCTGCTAAATAAATATATTGGAGAGCGACTAGGAAGTAGGGAGCCCCGTCCGATAATTTTGGTCAAACAAGCAATCCTTCAAAAGTCCCTTTAAAATGACTTTTGAGTTGATTAAATACTCTGTAATATTATCATCAATCAAGACTCTTGTTTGAATTAAAAATTTGGTGTGAAAAATAAAAAATTAAAAGAAAATAAAAAAAATTGCAAGATTCAACGATCTAAAAGTTAATAGTCTCGATTGTTGGATTATCTAACTTTTTATTCTTTTTATTAAATCGTTAATCCAAACACAGCCTTAGAGTATGTTTGGTATAACTTTTGGAGAGAAGTTTGTTTTTTTCTGTCGTGAATTTTGTGGTTTTGCTTCTTAGTCAAAAATAACTTTTAAAAGTTAGAAAAAGCTATTTTTTAAAAGTCCGATTTTGATATTTTTTAACTTTTAATTTTAAATAATCATTTTTAATATAAGTTGAACGGTACCAAACCATCATTAATGTTTTCTAGAAGACCATCCAAATGGATAACATCAAGAAGAAAAATAGCACTCCAAAAGCTTCACAAGAAACCTATGGTAGGATAATCTTATCTTGGCAATTAAGGAAGATGGGTGCATTTGGTTGACCCATTCAACAAATTTATTAATACTACTACAAAACCAATGTTTCATTATTTAATAATCAATCCCATCAACTAAGTTAGGTGGGACTTTCCTAAGTCAAAATGAGAATTTCACTTCTTGAATGTTGAAAATGGCAACTTCATTTCCACATCAACAAAAGAGCATGTGCCTTATTAGATCTTGGTTTGTGCAAATTTGAACAAATGTTCTCACCTTGTTTTGCAATTATCCATGTTTGCGTAAATGTTAGAGAAAAATACCTTGATATTTTAAATTGGTCGAAATTTAATTTCCTACAATCCGGAAAAAAAGGCACGTCGTAAGGAGATGATGTTTTCATAAAAGTGTCCGCAAACCTTAATTTGTAACGTCTTTATGTTTATTAATGATTTATGTTCTATTGTACTTTTTACGTGAATTTTATAATATATGAATATGTCACTGACACTCAAATAATTCCGATATTATTATTTTTACTACGTGAATTTTTGTAATGGATAACACGTACGTCAATGACTCTCAAACAATTATGACATCATCATTTTCTATTGTCGATATTACAACAAAGCATGAAAACGTGATCTTTCATACATAAAGTTATCTCAAGAAGTGCCAATAATTTGAATTAATTATAGAGAACCCTAGGTCAACCCTGAATTTGAATAAAGAAAAAAAAAACATAATTCAAAATCAATAATTTAAATTCATTTGAGCGTGTAATTCCTACATAACCAATTGAATCTGAACCATTCATTTAGAATTTTTAAAACTTTTTTTCATTTAAATTCTAAAATCGTAACAATGTTGTTAACTATATGGTACAGTGTGAAGGATACTCAATCGAATATGTTTCATATATTTTAAATTTTAAACACTTACTCTTAAGAGAATCGCTAAAGTAACTCCAATAATAAATACAAAACGCCTCACAAATATTTTGCCAACAAAACTTATACTTCCAAATTAGGTTTTGAGATTAATTTTTGTGCAGCTATAAGGAAAGTGAATTAATTGGATTCATGGTACAAATAAAGTCAAGAACAGCTATACATACAAGTATTTAAACTCTAAATATCATCTTTTAAAGGTAACTTTTGAGCCTTTAGGTGCCATAGTAGACTTTTTTATGCCTTTAACTAGGTGTCCTAAGTTGCATTGGCCTTGCTTATTTCGAGGCATGTAACGTGACGGCATCTCCAACACGAGCAGGATGCATCCATTCATTATTACAGTCAAATATATTTTTTTAGATAGTTGATGCCTAATGGCATAGAAGTCTCAACATAACAATAGACCCAAGAAGAAGGAACAGCCGCAGCCACGGGCTACTTTATTTTCCTCGTGACACATATTAGAAGGAAAATGTTATGGGTACTCCAATATTGTATCCTAAATGTACACATAGGTGAGGTAGAGTATTTGAATTGGCTGACATGACTCAGCCAATCCAAATGTTCTACCTCACCCAGATGTACATTTGGGATGCAATATTGGGGTACCCATAGCACTACTCATATTAGAAACACAATTGCATATAAGGGTCAGTTAAAAGTCTGCGGTCTATGACCCGATCTGGAGTCGGCCCAGCCAAATAGACTTTAACTTGGCTCATAACTTATAGAACCCAAACTAGATCCAAGCCCAGGATAGTATGAGTTGGATATGAGTCCAATTTTAAAAATTGTGGGCCGACTCAAGACACGATCTGTGACGAGGTCTGAACTTGCTTTTTATTTTAGTCATTTGAATTTTTATTAAAAGTCTCTAGGCCCAAGCCCAGACCCAACCGTAAGCCCATTTCCTTTAAGGCCCGTAGACAAGGCTTAATTCTCATCTTTTTGGCTCATGGATGAGTTCGGTCAGGCTCGTTGATCAGTCAAAACTCATCAATCCCATCCCGACCTGATCAAAAACGGGTTGAACCAATTCGGTCCGGCCCATTGACGACTCTTAATTAAAAATTGAAGATTGACACATTAATGATAAAAGCATCATCTTGCGTGATATGTTCAAACAAAGTAAAATGGAAATCATATCGTAGAAATACAGTTGCCGAATCTCCCTCTAGATGAACATCCTGGATACAAAACTCTAGAGCAAATTCAATTGCTCTTAAAACTGCCCTTTCCTCAAGACAATCCATCTCTGGAATCCATGGAATTTTCTCAGATAAAGCTGCAATAGGCTCCCCTTTATAATTTCGGATAATTACCCGCACTCCGGCCATACGTTTATCCTTGAACAAAGCCCCGTCAAAGTTAGCTTTATACGACACTATTAGCTATCACCTCGAAAAAAAATAACACAAAAAATAATGTTTTCCTAATTTGAACCCAAAAAGATTTTCGAATTTAAAATGAATGGTTCAGATTCAGTTGAGTGTGTATGGTCACACAACCAAGTACATTTGTACTACTGTTGTTTTTAGATTCATAAAATATTTCTTAGTTCAAATTCAGAGACTGTAAAGTTTTTACAAAATAATGTTCACGATATAAAAAAAATGAAGAAACATCACCGTTATTATCAGTGATTTTTTCATTTTACCCTCGGTGTGATAAAATTTCACCCTGATGTATCTAGGTGTGATAAAAAAATAAATTGGTCACAGGCCTCACGGCTTTTACATGCGATACAAAATTCGAAAACCCGCCATTTTTGCTCCATTTTCAATGCCCAAAAAGATATTAGCATTTTAAGTTTTCTTTTCTTTTGTTTTTATTTGAATTATTATTATTTTTTAATTTGGTAAAGTTTTTTATGTTGGGTAGATATGACCGTACGAGCTCCATATTGCATGCAGGCCGATATGGGCTGGGGGTTGAGGTGGAGATGTGAGCCCAACACAAATATATCCTTTTTATTGGGCCCAATTGGAGCCCCGCAAAGAAAATCGACTTGGGCTGAAAAAAGAAAAACAATTGGGGTAATTACGGGCCGGGTCCAAACTTGGATCCTGTGTCCAATAAAATCTAACACACATTTTAGTTTTTTTTCTCAATTTTTTAGAATTTCTTACCTCCTATTTTTCATTTTTTTAGTTTTTTCCTTGCAACATATAAATATTGCAACATTAAAACAAACTTAAGAAACACATTTTCAATTTTTTTTAAATTTTTACTATTTCTTTCCTTCATATCGCTATTGTCGCTCTTCCAATATGTATATCAGGGGCGGATCCTGCAAGTCCCTAGCAGGGGCTATAGCTCCCTCTCACTTTCAAAAAATTATAAAATTTACTTTAAATTTTTATTTTTTTTACACTTTAGCCCCCCTTGAAATATATTTTAAAAAAACTCAAAATTTTATATTTAAGATTTTAGCCCCTTTGACCTTAAATTCTGAATTCGCCCCTGATGTGTACCATCGGTGTAGTTATTAATACGTGTGTGCCATAGAAAAGTGAGTTTTTATATTTTGCGGGGGTTAGTTACAAACTTTGTGGTTCATTATTATGTATTTTTATAATGTGATTTGTTATGTATTTTTGTATCTTTTTTGCTATGACGTTTTGTGGGGTTGGTTATATTTTATTTGGCTAGTTACGAAAGAGTATATACGGTGCACATTACGAGTTATTATAGTTAGTTACAAAAGTACGTGGCATTAATTATGAATTATTGTGACTAATTACAAAAACTATGATTTAGTATGTATTGTAAACTTTCTCATCCAAATAATATCTGAAAATAAAGAATAAAAAAGTCATAATATACAACTTTGACCCACGTTTAGAGAGTTTTTTTTTAGATATTTATTGTCCCCACTCCCCACTATCAAAATAATTTGTTGTCGATTTTAATTTGAATAATAACACCTTCAGAATACAACAAACTACAAAGATCTGCGTTATTATTAAGAAATAATAATTATTAAATTGATATTTAGGCCTTGAATGGACGGGTTGGAAAATTATCATTTTTTTAATTTTTTTTTGGTTAAAATATAAAAAGTGATATAAAAAAAATATATATTTTTGCTTGGGATGGTTAAAAAATCATCTAGGTTTTTAGCCATGATGAAGTAATAAAAAATATACTCAGAACTGCTTAGTTTACTAAAAAAAGTTTAAGTCAAACTGGTTTTGTAAAATCGGGCAACCCAAAAAAAGAGGTCAAACAGGCTAAAAAAACTGCGTTTTTCTAGTTAACCAAAACACCAGTAATGTTGCTTTATGAACTCATGAGGAGAGAGGCCCATGTTAGGCTACCAAGTACCAATAATTATCATAACCCCTTTTTTTCAATTAAAACTTAATTAGTGTATTAAGAAAATAAATATAAAAATTATAAATATAAAGACAATCTTGTCATTTCTGAATAAAAATTTGACGTCGTGGGAATTCAGAATAGAAATGCACAAAGATTTTAGGAGAATTATATTAAAGTATGATTAAAGTATAAGTGCTATAAAAAAATGGTTAATGATCATGGAAAATGAACCCAATTATTACAAAGAGAAAATGGGGAAGCAAATCATGGTATGAAACTTAAAATAGGTTCTTCTTCCATTATCATTATAGTAAATTTAGAATTTTAAGATTAAGACACCATTATTGGATACTTAAATTATTTTGCAAATATTAATATAGAAAAATGCTACTGTTCAATGAGCGATGATTAATATCCCAAAAAATGTATTAATGAATGTATAAAGTGTATAAATACTCGTGAAAAATTAAATGTGGATTAACTATTGTCTACGGAAGGTAGTTAACAATACCTATTAATTTATCAAATTAAATAGAAAGTTATCTATCTTATAAATCGTAACTCATTTTGATTCTCAAAACTACATTTCATTATCTATGGTTGAAATTCATTTGAGTTAATCCAACGGCTGATATTTCACCTAATATTATTTTTTCTCCCCAAAAAATATCACTTTCTTTTTCTTTTGGATCATTTTTTAGTGGGATCCACACACCAAAAAATTAAAACATCTCTTTTTTTCTCCTTCATTTCTCCCAAACTAGCAATTTTTTTAAAAAATCATTGTAGTTTTTAATTTGTTATCCATTTTGTAGTAATGTATCTCTTTGTATATGCATGCAATGTATATTTTATCTGACTTTTATATCTTATATATTTTTTAAATTATAAAACTCTAACAAGTAAATCTACGATGCGGTTGTTGTTTTTTACGCAGAGCCCATCAAACACAGACAAACTAGTTACACTAATACATTTGATTTCATGCCTTTGAAACGAAAACATACCAAGTACCGTTGTTAGCTATCAGTAACGAATAACGACAAAAGTACTTTAATACTATAAAGTACAAAACAAAAACATTGTCACATGAAAGAAAAACATATGTAATTGATGAAGTAGAGTTCGTCGTCGAGGAGCTGGAAAAAATATTTTATCATTATTAGTTCTCTTTTATTTGACATTATCTAATATAATTTTTTCGATTCCTGAAATCATTTTCATTGTAGCACAACACTTTATAGCTATATTTGGGTGCCCAAATTCTCTTAAAATTGCACGTGAATTAAGACACCGTGTTTGTTTGGTATCACTATAAGTGAGCTTTTTAGATTATGATTTTTAAGTTTTTTATTATCCTTAAAAATAACATTTATTTATATTATCCTTAAAATGTTTATAAGTATATTTGACTACAAATAACATTTATTTATTTTTATATTCATAATTTAGCCGCTACAAATAAGCAAAATAAATAAATAAATACATATTGTAGTTTAAAAAGACTCATTTTTTGGGGTCAATTAAGTTAATAATATGCAAACAAAAATATTCTAAAAAAAATCTTACATTATGATGTGGCAGGACAACTTAAGTCTTATCATTTTCAATCAAAAAAAACTGTCAACCTGACTTATTATTTAAAAAATGTCATTGCAACGTTATTATTTAAATGTTCAACACTGTGATTACAAGTTAAAACGACTGTTGTTTTGATTAAATTTTAATTAAAACTACGCCGCATTAGATTTACTCTCTAATATTGTAGTATCTCTAACTAAACCTTTAAACTCGGAGAAGCGCTAGCCAATTCAGTTTTTAAATTGATTTTTTTATAAAAATTATTTTTTAAAACATAAATATTTATTGTTTTTATACTGAAAATATTATTTTCATATTTTCTCCAAAAAAGAGTTCTTATTTTTAGATATAAAATAACTTTTGTAAACCAAACATATTTTCTTAAAAAAATTATGAAATAAATTTTTTGTGAAAATGACGCAGTTTCCTTTATTAGAAAGTAAATCTAAAACGACGTATTTTTAATTATAATTTTATAAAAACAATATTGTGTTTAACCTTTTAAAAGGCAGCAACTACCCCAAACCCCAAAGGATAGCACTCTTATTGGAAGGCAATAATGGTATATACGAAATTAAAATCCAGCAAATCCGTAAGTTTCATTTTGAAAAATTTCAAATTTCCATGGGCAAGAGGGGGGAAATCCACGTGGCGAAATGACATTTTCCACAATTTTTCAAACTCTAATGATAAAATGGTGGGACATGAGCAGGTAGAGATATTTGTGTAACTATTCTAAGTTTTGTAGTTTCAAAATTACATTTTCATGACAGTAATGCCCCTAAACAGGACACGTGTTCACCAGTCTATGGAAAATCATTTTCTTTTTCCCCTGCACTAGTGAGTAGAAAAGCACTGGTCAAGATGACCCATAATAGGACCGTTTTAAACCTTGATCTCGAATCACTAACCTGCCGTCAAAGTAACGATTCGAAAGGGCGTAAAACTTTTGAGTGGCACGTCCACCATAAGCCTCCCTGCATCCTCGCCTCCTAGACGTCGGATCGAACTACAAAAATCATGTTCCAAAATAAAGAATTTAAAAACAATACAACGTCAAACGCCTTCAGTGCAAGTTTAGAGTGATTATTATGATTTTTGAAATGCCAATTTCCAAAATAACTAAACATATATTTCCAAATTTTCCAGAGTTTATGTATTTTTTTTTTTTCATTTATTTTTTTTCACAAATAAGATATGGGTAGATTCAATTACTACTTATAAACGTTTGATGCTTTTGCATAGACTCAAACTCTCAACTTCTCGTATGAAAATTAAAAGGTACAATCACTTCAAATTCCTTTAGAACTTTACTCCTTTACGTTTCGGATTTGGACTGGAGAATAAAATTTTGAGAACAAATTTATGCCACATGGACACCTTTATAAATCTTAAATTTAAGTTTGTTCACCACTTACAAAAAACAACTTTGTGTCCAAACAAAT
>BRYF01000018.1:19989842-19992342 GCA_030159135.1 Actinidia polygama
TGATATATAATAGGATCTAAAATGTATTTTTTCTAAGAATATGTATGAGACTAAGATTTGATATAGACGCAGTGAATCATCTAAGATTTTTTTTTTTTTTTAAAAGGGAAAGTACATGGTTTCAAGGGAAAGTACATGCTTTTTTCAGTCACATTACTCTTTCATTGTCATCTCCTGCGTGTCATTTCCACTGTTCAGTCAAAAAATATGGGCCAAGCCCGGCCTGAGCCCGAGCCCAAATGGGCTTGATTCAAAGCCCGGCCTGAGTCCGAGCCCAAAGTAAAAAAGTCCGATTTTCAGGCTGGGCCGAACACTAACAAAGTTAAGCCCGGCCTGAGTCCGATCTGATTTTTTTTTAGGCTAATTCAGCCCGATCCAAAGCCCGAAAAACCCGAATTAAATTCAGGCCGGGCCAGGCTGGGCTGGCCCAATTGACAGCTGTGTGTGTGTGTGTGTGTGTGTGTCTCGCAAAAAATCTGTAATGGTCCTTAAATTCGTACCCTAATTTGGTAGTTTGTCTTGTCTTGTCATTTTATTGGCATATGCTCCTTCAATACACACAACGCACGTGTTTGATTCTACGGTTAGGATCGTCCAATGGTGTTGAAGTTTGCACAAAATATCTTCACTACGAAATGGACAGTCCAAATAGTACGTACAATCAGGGTGAAGATGTGTACATTTTTGTGACACAAAGTTTTCCTTTTTTGGATGTGCCCAATAAAGTTATTTTTCAAATTGTTTGGATGAGTATGGAAAATCTGTATTTCGCAGTAATAAGACTCGAATCTAAACGTCTATACTTAATAAAAAAATGATATGTTTACCTTATATTTTGACCATATTAATTTATCATTTGATGTGATATAATCTGTAACTGTTCGATATAGCTAAATTATTTATTGAATTCATTATATCAGTGTATATGAATACGCCACATCATATTATAAATAAAAAATGATCAAAACATATGATAAGTTTTCCTCTTTGGATTCTCTTTAAATTCAAAACTTTTGGAAGAATACCAAGCCATTTAAATAAAAAGACTCAAAATGCTATAGTTTTGAATATAAAGAAAAGTCTAGGCATAATGCACAACTCTTAACAAAGAACTAATTTTCAATTACTATTAGATAGTTTTAAAAAGATTATGGACATTATGTGACTTAAAAGTATTGAGATATCTTAATTCTTGAGTAATTTTTAGTGGAATGATTTATATCATAAGTTTCTTGTAATTAGTATTTCTTTTCACAAAAGTATTATTGTTTGTAATTGGATGTTTGTCTAGGCTTTCAAGAAAATTCCAAATAATATGCGAAATTGATATTTTTTAATTTTTTTATTTCATAGCGAGATAGTTTTGAAACTCTTAAAAAAAATCAAGTATAATATTCAAAACAATGTAATTTTGAGGGCCCTATATGAAATTCATATTTTATATTCAAAATGAGGTAGTTTTGAAATCTAGCGAAATCCTAATTTACATTTAGAACGACGTAGTTTTGAGGTCTCAGATGGAATTCATAGTTTACGAACGTAGTTTTGAAATTTTCAAACGAAATCTTAAATTACATTTAAAACGACGTAGTTTTGAATTCAATAAAAAAAATTCCAAAAGAGGATTCCGAACCCGGGCCGATACAGTGGTCTTTTGGATTACCTTTTAGTAGTTGTTGAAATTAATGTTGTAAGTTTTTTTTTATAGGCAATTAAGCTTTTTGTGGGAGTTTTTTTTATTAACATTCAAATCTTATAAATCATTAACTTAAAATAATTCTTTGACTCTAATTTTGATCTAGTTTGGGCTAGTTTAGTCTGCGGTTATCCTTATCAAAAAGCACGTAGGATTAACACTTCAATGATTTTTAATTAACCATTGAAGAAAAAAAGAAATTTCATTCCCGAAGAATTGAAGAAGAAAAAAATCATTTTCTTTTGTTATTTCAATTTATTGACATTGAAGGTGTAAATGCATGGATGATATACTTGCTAAATTTGAATCTAGATCTTAGACTTTATTTTTTATGCTTGTTATACAAATTTTCATTGAATACTGGGGATGTTTGGTAATGTTGCCACTTTTTTATTTTTTGTATTTATTTTATGTTTGTTTAGTTTTATTTATTTTTTTGTAAAACAGAAACTAAAAATATTTTTGCGTTCACATCTTTTTAAATTATTTAAAAATAAAAATATGGCGGCATCGTCGTCGTTGGTGGTGGTGGAGATCGTGGCGGTGGTGAAGGCAACAACGGTAGGCAGTGGTGAAGACGGCAACAGTGGAGACGTGGCGCGCGTGAACAGTACCTTAGCAGAAAATAAATTTTATAAACAAATAAAAACTTACGTTTTTGTGTTTTTACTAATTGAAGAAAAATAGTAAAAATAATTTTGCCTTGTTTTCAATTATAATTAGCAACACAAATAAAATTTTGTTTATATTTATACCAAAAAATAAAAAAAATAAAAAATAAACAATTAGCAAACAAGCCCTAAA
>BRYF01000018.1:20002342-20004842 GCA_030159135.1 Actinidia polygama
AACATAATCTGACTTTGATGACTTGAAGGTATTCATCTGGGGATGACTTGCAGGATCAGAAACAAGAGCTGATGAATATGACTGTCTGGGAATTGTGCCCAGAGACTGAAACCTGTTTACTAAAGCAAGCGGAGGAACAAGAGCAAGCTGTTTAGAATGCTCTTTCTTCACTGGAGGCATCTGCAAGGCAAATGAGTTAACTAAAAGCAGGTAAATATGGGGTGCAAATGGGGAGAACAAAGAAAATCCTAGGCTAGGCTAAGGCTTTCCCTGTAAAAATTCTCTGGTAAGAAAATCAGGAATAGAATTTTGACTTCCTTTAATATACTCAATATCAAAATCAAAAATACTCAAGATAGTTTGCCATCTAGCAAATATTTGTTTACTAGCAATATTTTGAACATCTTTTTGTAAAACGTATTTTGCGCTTTTACAATCGACTCTGACTAAAAATCTTTGATTTAAAATATCATCTTGAAATTTACTAATACATAAAACAATTGATAAAATCTCTTTTTTAATAGTGCTATAATTTACTTGTGCAGAGTTCCAAGTTCCTGAATGGAATCGAACAATTTGTTCAGGAGAACTGGGATTGACTTTTTGTAAGAGGATACCTCCGTAACCGCGATCAGAGGCATCAGTTTGAATAATCTTGAATGAATTTTCAGTAGGAATGCCAAGACAGGGCAAAGTCTTGACATATTGTTTGAGCTCTTTGACTATACCAGTGTGAATAGAAGACCAAGGAGGAGGGTTATTTTTCAATCTCTCGAAGAGGGGTTGACACCTTTTCCTAAGGTCTTTGTAGAAGTCAGCAATGTAATTTAAGGATCCTAAGAACCTTTGTAACTGGTTTTTATCATGGATTTCATCTGGAAATTTATCCGCAAATAGAATTGACCTACTAATTGGGATAATAGTTCCTTGATGAATATGATAACCTAAAAATCTGACTTTAGTTTGGAAAAGCTCAATTTTTGAAGCAGAAATGACTAAACCATTATGTTTAATTATTTCAAGAAAAGTTTTCAAATGTTTCCAATGTTCATCTATAGACTGGGAGAATAGAAGAACATCATCAATGTAAACAATTGAAAAATGACTATATGGGTTAAAAATCTCATTCATTATATTCTGAAATTCACTAGGGGCATTTTTTAATCCAAATGGCATAACATTCCCTTCCCATTTGAGTCAGTTCCCCATTCAACTTATATTTATAAGTAAATACAAAGTCCCTTGGATCTTTAAGTGGCAATATTGTTTTTCAGACAATATTGTTGCCAGAGTCCATTTTGTCAAATGGTGGGATGCATTCAAATCTCACAGAGTTATTGATCAAGTCAAGCAGGAATTTCCAGTAAAAGTTCCTACTCCAGTCAAGCAGATCCCAGCTGCTCCAGTTCAACAGGCTCCCTTGGATCCTTATCAGTCATCCAGGCTCGCCCCAGCAGCCTCCTCCTCTCAGTCAAAGTCAAAGAGATCTACCTCTTCTAAAAATAAAGGAAAAGGAAGATCTTCCAGTCCAGACAATAAAGAGCTTCTCAAGCTATTCAACCAGTTCATCAAAGCCCAGGCCCAAGCCAAAGCCCAAGATGAAGAGTCAGCCCAAGAAGATTCAGATGATGATCTTTTAGAGGACGATGAATCCAGTCATTCAGAGGCCTCTGTTATGTCTTCAAGTCAAAAGCCTTATGGTTCCCAGTCACAGTTTGCTCAAGACCCTTTTGCGTAATTTCCTACTTCAGTCACTACTGTCCCTCTAGCGACAGAAAAGCTGTAGTAAATTGCAAAAAAGGATTCCAGTCACTCTGCTTTCCACCGAAAGTAGCATCTTTAGTCAAAAAGCTACGCTGACCAAAGCTGCCCCCAGTCATTCAGCCAGCTGCCCCCAGTCATTCAGCCTAAAGTTGTCCCCTTTAGGTCAAAAGTCACCCAGGAATCTCGAGGAATGCATCTTTTGCTTTTGCTTTTCCTGTTTTTCCATCATGTTGTTCTTAAAGTCACTTTAGTCACTTGTATTTAAGGAGTCGTTCTCCCACATTTGAAGGGGACTCCGCTCCGCTCTCTCTCTTTCTCTCTCTCTCTCTCTCTCTAGTAAGAATTCACTGGTAAAAATGCTGGCTGCTATAATGTGCTCCTGCAAGTTATTTCAGTAAAACTATTGTAAGTCAAATATATATTTTCAGTCAAATATATATTTTCAATTTATTCAAGTTATCTTGTTCTTTATTTAACTCTTGTGCTCCTCTGTTTGTTTGTTATATATATATATATATATATATATATATATATATATATATTATACTTGCTTTATTATCTTGGGTAAACAGTATACAAGGTTTCATAGAGTATTTCATGCATAATATGAGTGGTTTATGAATAGTTACATGATAAACTGGAGTACTTGTGCTGTGAATGTCCAACTACACATGCCAGACACCTACCCACACCCTTCTTAACCAAGTGTCGACATGGTTGCTTCATACATGTAGAA
>BRYF01000018.1:20042342-20049842 GCA_030159135.1 Actinidia polygama
CAAGAAACAAGGACCAAGCTCGTTTATGGCACCTGAAGGTTAAGAAACCCAACTAAGGGCAAAACAATGTACTAACATAAGCATTGGCCAAGTTGAAAAACAGCCTTGAGATCTAATGATCCAAGTTCCCTAGCTCTCAACCATATGCTAACCAAAATCTAAACGGTATACACTTGCTGTATATTTGCTCCCTCTCTCTCTCTCTCTCTCTCTCTCTCTATGCAGAAGCGCTGAGTATGTCGTCAGTACTTGTACTGGATTTAGAAGGCGGCCAAGCTTCAACAGTAGGTGGCAGTGGTTTCAGTTCCGGGGGAGGTTTTGGCCTGTTTGGATTTACTTGATCAACTTTCTGTGAAGGGATATCAAACTGCAACAATCAACAGAGGTCTTGTATCAAAAGCAGTGTTGCCGACCAACAGCTGAAGAAATATAAGTAGTATCTAACAAAAACAGACTAGTTTTGAGACACCAAATATTTACTGCATAAAGCACCGCCTCTCTCACAAAACTTTGGACCCTACACTGCACTGTGATGATGTGGGATTCGGATGTTTTAAATCGCGGTATCGGTAACCGTATCGATATCAGTGATATGGCCATGTATCGGCCGATATTTACTAAATTAACCGTATCGGAAAATCAAAATCCCGATACGTAACATATAGGCTGATATTTAGAACCTTGTTGGGATCAACCAGTGTTGCAAGGTAGACGGTGTTTTATGTGGTGAAGCAGAAGTCTAATAAAAATGTAATGCTTATTATCTGAATGAAGGAAAAATTATGCTCGCTCAATCCGATGTTCTGTCTCTCTTTTCACAACGAGTTTTATGGAGCCAAGTAACTTGTTCTCCCATAGGCCAAAAGTTCAATGAAGCATGTTGAAGGAAGTCCAACCCTTCGGCATAATCATGAGACGAAAAAAACCAAATTAGAATCCTTAAGCTCAAACTCACCTTGAAACCACAGCCAGCAACACAAGCATGAAAGCACTCCTGCATGCAGAAAAGCAGACCATCAGATGGGTAAAATACTAAACTGAGGACATAGAACCTCAATATATTCAATTATTGGAATAAATCACAATAATTGCTGAGTAAAATATTAGAAATAAGATGACAGGCAAAATCACACATTAGAATCATTTTACGAAGTCTGGTGACATGCAAATAGAATGAAAAAAGCAAAGGCGAAGGATCAAAAAACCTCGGAGTAACTGGCAGCACCAGGAGAACGGTCAATATAAGCACTCCACTGCTGGTCCTTTAAAACTGGGTCCTTGTAGCATATCTCATTGCACTCTTCCAAGCCTATGTATCAAGTAACTCTATAAAATTAAATGTTTAAAATCAACTAGAATGACTATAAAACTGTTCAAAATGATAAATCATAGATATTGAACCGATGCAACTCTTATTAACATCAATCACAACTGATCAAGATCAAACAAATCACCGGATGAAAGAAACCTAAAAGGATCTTGTAAATTTCTTAAAAATATAGACCGCATAAATTGAAGTGTGTAAACACCAACTGTCAGACCAAAAAAACAGATAACTAAAAAAAGTAATTAAATACGTAGAATAATTTTTTCCCATTTTATAAAATAAATAAAGAATAAGTTACAGAACAAGGTGAAAAAACATATGATGATTTTCTTTTTATTATATTTAGACGTCTATTATTTGTTGGCAAATGATATAAGCTACATATGCCCAGAATGTTATAAAATCATTATGAAAAGACAGTGCAGTGGCTCCGTTAAAGATGATGATATGACCCAAGCCACTATATTCTTAAACCGCATGAATTAACCAATTCTTCATCCATTAGCTTCGCAGGTCATAAATACCAGAAAAACTTAAATTCTCTAAGAAAATAGTCCTTATCAGAAAAGAATGCCAACTTCAAAAGCTCACCTTACTATCAAGCAGATAACAAGTTAAAATTGTTATCCTTACTTTCAGGCTCCCCGAGAGAGAGATTGGATTTCATAATTCTTTGCGAATTGCCAAAAAGTGGCTGATCCACGTCAACTCAATACACGGAAACAAAAGTAAAAACTCCTACACAACTTAAACCCACTACAAAGTATGTAAAGGAATCTAAAGCATAAGATATTGGAAAACAGAAAGGAAGAACTCAACTAAAATGTTCATGTAAAACAATATCATCATCTACTTTCCCAGGAAAAGTGATGATATCATTTGAAAAGAATGTATAAATAACAAAGGAAATGCTAACCTGGAACCCCAGGCCCACCCCTTCTACTTTTGTATTATGCATTTCTTCAAAGCAACTGGGCTAGATTTCTATAACCTAGTTTGACAAGGCCCGTCATTATTGACTCAGGTGGTGTGGATCTAGATAGTACTTTTGATCCCCAAAAGTTGCATAGTAAAAATAGTTAATAAAATATGAAGTTGACTAAAGTTAGTTCATTACCGTTGCTCTTCCATTGCCCAAGAGTACTTGGACAGTGAAAGAGATCGAGGGAAGTAATACTCTTGTCATAGTTAGGCCCAAAATACAAATAGATGGAGAACTTCCAATCCGAATTAACAAGTGAGGAATAAAGCAGACAAATACTTACATTCTTCCCATGTTTCACCATCAGCGTCACACCCTTTTTTACAAAATACTCTCCCTACAAAAAGTAGGGCTCAAGTGGTCAGATTTATCACCTTATATGTGCTGCAGAGAACACCAATAGTGGAAGTTCAAAAGAGCAAGAGCTGTGGTAGACGCTAAAGGAATCAGATGAAACCTTGATAACTTCTGAGTATTGCAAATTACAGTTAAGACAAACAAATTTAAGTGAGAAATTAATTATTTGCTTCATGCATAAAGCATAGTGGTCAAAAAGACTGGTAACACTAGGAATAAACCTGTTGGCCGGACCGAGTCCTAGGAATAACCAAAGACAATTATCATAACATAAAACAGTGGAGTTGTGTGTCCTATGGCTTAAATTGTGATATCACATGAGATACTTTTGCATTGTTATCTTTCTTACAACTGGATGATAATGATTTCAATGTTCTAAAATTTTTGGCAATTATCTAATCAAAAGGAAAAGTCATAAGGTAGCTGAGAGTCTGAGACGCAAGTTTGAAAATAATCAGAACTTTTCAGAGCAATTTCAGACAGTACAAATTGATTTGGAATGAAGTGTGAAAGCTTTGATCAACTACAGTAAATGAAATTTCGAGCCATGTAAAAAAGGAAGACCAACATTCTCGAATGATAGCAGAGTTCAATAGGCGGTTTCATGTTTATCGTCTTCCTTTGTAAATGTAAGTTTGTAACCATGAGGCACACACCCGTTAACTGTTGGGATAATCCTCCGTAGAAGATACACATAAATAAACAAAAGGAACCCTATAATTCACCACTGCAGGCTATAGCACAGGTTCGAGTCATGGGAATTAGACTCCACAAAAAATAAAAAATAAAAGAGTAATATGTGGGGGTGGAGGTGGAAGAGGCCGCTTCCAAACCCCTAATGTAGGTGGGGAATATGTGGAATGGGTACAACCGTACAACCCTTTATATTGGTGTGATGGCACCTTCAAAATGCAATAATACACGCGGTAGAAACCTGCTACAGAACTCAAAAATCATTTGCCGCAGGACCACTAGGGTAACTATAACTTCTACCCACCATCCAACAAAATACTGTGAAAAGATACGGTCATAATATATGAAAAATGGGAATAACAAAATGACCAAAAACTAGCTTTTTCTTGAACTGAACAAACTTCTTGATGGTATATGAGCCCAAAGCATTACGTATAGGATAATAAAGAAGCTGGAACTCTGATTATAGGTTACTAGATTGAGTGGATACTTTGAAAGGAAGCCGTGACCTCTTTGGGCACAACTTTTGATGTGATGCCACTCCGAAACTGTGGGACATGCTAAAAGTATCAAAGATGGTAATGGCATATCCCTTTAGATTTAATCTTCCTTTTTAGACACATGAAACATGATTCTTTCAAGCGGCAAATATTTCAAAGTAGAGCAAAAGAATCTCAGAATTACAAAGATTTGGCAATTTTCCAAAAATATAACTTCGGGTCATATTCATACAAGTGTGACAAAACCATTATTTCCAACTTCATAAAAGGAGATGCAAGTATAGGAAACAAAAAATAATTCTGCATAGAGTAGGAAAGATGATGTCATCAAAACATCATATTATGTATTAGACACATGCTCAAGTCTGTGTCCAATGGATTTTTGATAAGACATCATATTTTGTATTTGATGCGTACTCATGTGTCCATGTCCAATAGATTTTTTGTAACTCACCCCTTGCGGATGCTTTCTTATGGATTTTCTCGGGTGTGTATGGGCCATGTCAAGATGAGGCTAGCAGAAACTGACAGATTGAATTAATGGAAGGTTTCAACAAATGGGGTAAGCCATGTTGCCGTGGTGTGCGGGTGGCAACTTCAATGTTATCCGATTACCAGAGGAACAATGCGGTTGTGACCACATACATCTCTATGGCTATGACCTATGAGGGAATTCTCGGATTCCACCGAAGCCAATCACTTGATTGATTTGTCACTTTCGAAGGTCGCATATACTTGGAGGAATAGCAGAGATGAACCTCTTTTTCATGGACTAATATAATTTTGGTGAATCTAGATTGGGAGAAAATTTTCCTTCAGCCCAACAAATGGCTCTCCCCCGCCCCCGATCATGTGCTCACGTTGCTTGATTTTGTGGGGGAATAGTGTCGGGACCGAGCTTCTTTCCTTTGAGAATATGTGGCTTAAAGTGGAAGGATTTAGTGATAAAATTTGTGGTTGGTGACAGCATTATCAAGTCGTGGGGATCCTGGGCATATCCTGGCTTAGAAATTGAAGTTGCAAAAGAAGGTTTGAGGGTGGGACTAGGAAGTTTTTGGCAATGTGGTGGTTCATAAGTCTAATGCTCCAAGCAAAACTAAGGAAATTGATAATAGATAAGCTGATATGAAATAGAGGAGGACAAGGGGGAATTGAGGGAGGAAGCTAAAAGGGAGTTGGTAAATATTATCCGGAGGAAATAAGCTGGAGACAGAAAGGCAAAGTCACTTTCGCTGAAAGAGGGAGATAGGAACACAAAGTTCTTCCACCAAACGGCTAACACTCATCGGAGACAAAATCATATTGGGTATTTAGTAATGGTGTCATAACCTCTAATTTGGTGGATATTCAGAGATGTGTTGTACATTCTTAGGAGAGTTTGTACAAAAAGAGACTAGTGTAAGAAGGCGCTTAAGTTGGATGGCCTGCCATTTGCATCCATTTTAGAGGATGACAAGGTTTGTCTAGATCATCCTTTTTCAGACGAGAATGTGTTAGATGCCTTAAAAGCTTGTAATTGGAATAAAGCCCCCCTAGGCTGGACGGTATGACTATGGCTTGGGACACTATTAAGGGAGATGTGATTGCATTGATAAGCGATTTCTATGATCATGGGACCTTTAAAAAGAGCCTTGACGCAACGTTCCTTTCTATGGTTCCTAGAAAGGGATGGGCGGTAGGTTTGAAGGATTACCGTCCTATTAGCTTGGTGAGGTGCATCTATTAGTTTTTGGTTAAAACTTTGGAAATAAGGATGACAAAGGTAATCGAGAGTTCAATTTTCGATTAACAGAATGTGTCTGTTGGTGGGAGGCAGATCTTAGATGCAGTACTCATTGCCAATGAACCTGGGGACTCGAGGTTGACGAGTGGTAGACCTGACATTGAGAAAGCCTATAATCCTGTAAACTAGAAGTTCCTCGTTTACTAGTGGAAAAAATGGGCCTTGGGAGAAAATGGTGATCATGTATCAAGCAATGATGGTGAATGGGTTGGTCCCCGGTGGGCTTTCCCTTTCCTCGTTACAATTCATTATGGTCATGGAGGCTCTAAGCAGATTGGTAAGGAGTGCTGAGGATGGAGGTTTGATTAGAGGCTTTGAAATTGACCGACTTGACGAAATGATGATGAATGAGCCCCTTTCCTCGTTCCAGGCTAGTTGAGTAAATACAAGTATTTTACAAAGTTACTCATGGATGATCAAATTGATTCTTCTCTTACTTGCTATTTTCAGGAGTTTTTGTTTAATGCAATCCTCAAATGGCAACATGCAAATTTCAAGCTTCTTGCTCAACTTTGAATCGAGCCTCTATCCAAATTGATTGCCTACAAGGATCTGTTCCCTTTAGTTGGCTCAACTGGAAGTCGTATCCTTGGTAAAGTATGACAATCTTGTCCTTTATTATCCCCCGGTTTTTCCAGTTACGTTAAATGAACAAAAAAACAATAAAATAAAGATGGCAATGCCATATCAAGCACATGTGACAAGACCTAACAAGTTTACCAACATGTAAAATTTATGACAAATCAAGTATTACTTTCCAAACCCAGTAATCCACCGTGGTTAAAAAAAGAAATTCATAGAATAGGGACAGACCGACAAGGTCAGATTTTCATGCTACCCACTAATCACATGAAAGTATGACACTGACTAGATGCAGAGAAATCGGGTTTTCCACCTCATGAATAATGTCGTTGTTGAAATTTTTGTTATAACCTCTAGATACCCGAGTCTACATTATAACAATAAGTTTCAAGTATTCATTCTAATAAATGAAAATTATCAGTTCATGTGTGAAAATCTTAGAATAGCCATATTACATCAACGAAACATCAGTTTTGATGCCTAGGTTCTAAATTTCAAAAAAAACACGCCAATTCGACAACACCCAAAATAAATGGTTTCTATTTCACTAAAATTGACCCCAAAACCATTACAATCAACAGATTCTATTTACCCTAAAAGATGGTGCCAAAATCAAACCATTATAAACATACTATTGACGTAATCCTCATACGAGGACGTTACACAGCGTCTTTCTCCGAGTCCGTACTAGATATATATGTATATATTCACTGATGCATCAATTAAAACAAACTAGAAAATGGATGAACGAATTTTAACGCCTACAAATGTAAAAGGAGAGATATAAGAGGGGAGAGAGAGAGAGAGAGAAAGTTACATGGAATCTGCATAAGAGCGGCGTATTTCTGCGTGCATTGATTTCCACATGGAGATGCCCATTGCTGCGGAATCATTCTTCTTCTTCCTCCTCAATGCTCTCTCTCTCTCTCTCTCTCTCTCTGATCGAAACGTTAAGATGTTGAAAATGGAAGGGAGAAACTAGATGACATGTTGTCCGACGAGGGATTGGTGCGAGGGTGTTTCGGTAATTACATGAGTTTCTAATGCCACCACCTGTCTCTTTAGTACACCCACCATTTATTTTATTTAATTGGATGGTGGTTAAATTAATGGATAAAAAACATATTAATAAATATGAAAAATACGTAAATATATGTAAAAGTGTATTAAAATATATAAATAAATAAATAAATATATATATATATATATTAATTTCCGTAAAAAAGTATACATTTTCCACCTCCTATTTAATTTTGGTCAATCAATGTGAAGGCCA
>BRYF01000018.1:20059842-20064842 GCA_030159135.1 Actinidia polygama
AGACTATCCGGAAAAGTTTTGGCGACTTTCTTGAGAGGTAATCTCGTCTACAAAGACGGAGAACACTCTACTGCCGCCTGTGGTGTTCCAATCCTTGCAAGTTAAAAAGAAGATGAACTTTGCAGGTAGTTCTCAGTTCTCCTATAACTTGAAATATGTCTTAAGGTTTCATTTTGACCACAAAAAGAGAAGAAGGGGGGGAAAAAAGTCGTAGGGTGTGTTTGGAACTTGTGAAAAGAAAGAGAAAGGAAGGGAAAGTCATTAAGAAAGAACTTTTAGAGAAAGTTGATTATTTTCCTTTGTTTGGATTTGGAACGGAAAAGAGAAGAAAAATAACGTTTACTTGATGAAAGAAAATAAAGCTACCAAATAAAAAGAAAAAGAGAAAGAGTAAAGGAACATGAACGAAATCGTTCTTTTCCTAGAAGGGTGTTCAAAGGGGAAGTTATTGTTCTTTTCACTTTCCTTTCCTTTTCTTTGCGCAACCAAACTGATAGAATAACAGAATAGGATAGGCATCGATCACTTCGAGGGGATCGGACCCCCAACAAATCACTTCGAGGGGGGTTCAGTTGCCAAAAACCTAAAGGCAATTCAAATATTATTACTCTTCATAAAAGAAACACAATCAAATACCATAAATTAAGGAGGCACTATCCTAGACTCCAAGATTTAGGACTAAAATCGTGCATTGACATAAAATAAATTAGGCAATAAAATAAAAATCGTATCACAAACAAAGAAAAATAACTAGATTATCTCTCACTTCTCTTCCCTTCCACAAGTACCGACCGCTCCCTCAAGTATTTTCATTTGTCGGTTTTGTGATCATTCGCGAACTGATTATTTATTTATTTTTGGCTGAATTAGGTCGGAGTTGAGATGGCTAGCCAATTGTTGGTGCTTGAGGGGCCATATGAGAGAATACCAATCACCTTTGTTACTACTTGATTGGGATGAATATGTGTGGGAAATGTACATAGGTAATTGGAACCTGCAAAAAAAAATTCATGGCCATGTTTTTGGTTCATTCTACAAAAATCATGACTAGCAGTTATTAGTTTGTTGCAAGTTATTTTTGTCTCAATCCTGAATTCATGGTCAGAACACTGAAGCTGAGGAATGAAGAAGTAAAAGAACCAATTGATGTTTCACCAAGGGTCAGAGCACTGAATCCAAATTTCCATTTGGTCACTATAGTTCTAATTTGACCAATTAGGATCTTGAAGTTTTATTCTTAACCCATGTCAATATCCATTGACAATTTGAACGGAAAACGAGTATATGAAACTCACAGGATCATTTTTATGGAGCAATTATGGTACCATTACTTTCTAAAAAATAATTATGTGAATTTCACGCATTCGTCTTTCATCCAAATTCTTAACAATAACAGAATATATTTTGCAACACAAAATCCTAGCCAACTTAACATGGATGATGGTTGGTTGTATGGCGAGTAGTGACATTAAAAACTTATTTGAATTCGAGGATTATATATAATTTATTCTTATCAACATTAATTACATATTTTTTAAATTTAATTTTTAATTAAAGTCTTTATGTAAAACAATTCACATCTAAAACGGTTTTAAGCCAACATGTAATTATTTTTAAACACAATGTTATCTAAAATTATGAGATAACACGATTTTCTTATGAATTGTCTGTATTACATAATACACGTGGGTTCCATTTCAAGTACCAGAATTTTGTCATTGATTGACCTGGTAGTAAAAAATATATAAAATTTATTAATTTATATACTATTTTTCTATTATATACAGGCCCGTCCCTAGGCATATGCCCACAAGGCCATGGCCTTAGGCCCCCAAAAATACACAAATTTTAGGGCCCCCTAAAAAAAAATTTAGGCCCAAAAAATTTCAGTGATTTCTCCGACTCAGAACAGTGAGGAGAGAGAGAGAGAGAGAGATGAGTTATATACGAGTGGTGATGATTGGGTGATCTAGGGATTTACCTTCGATCTTCTGATTTGAGATTGGTGGAGAGAGATGACTTGCGTTCGGTAACTGCGGGAGGGGGTACTATATCTATTTTTAATAAACACATTTTCTCTCCTTAAAAGTATTCTTATCTTTTCACTTTGCTCCTTTAACTACTAAGTTTCCCACATTGTACATTTAACTAATTTTTTTTTTTAAATTTACTTAGTTTGACGCTTAAAGTATAAGCTCTTTCTCAATTCGGGCTACGAGGGATTTTTTTTCCTCCATTTTATCCCATGAAATAAGAGGAAAAACTTATGTCAATTTTATCTTTAGATTTCTGAACAACCCAAAAATAAAGGCCCTATTTTAAAAGTTGGCCTAGGGCCTCCGAAAACTCAAAGACGACCCTGATTTTATATCAATAAATTTTTCAAAGCATAGGGCCAAAATCTTCTTTGCTGTATCCATGCTTACTAGTCACAGCCCATGCCAAAGGTAACATCCACGTACCACCTCACTAAAAACCGCGAAGCTGCCACATGCATAACCCTTCACCATCTATCACTTCTGTTCCAACAAACATAAGGATAAGCACAAAAGAGTGGGTGGTTTTTGTCTGGGCAATACAAGTTTACACAATTTCAGATAAGCAGAGCACATAAACAAGTTGTAGCTACTTTGGGCTATGGAGCAAGTTTTTTAGTTGTTGTTTTTTTTGGCCGGAAAATGTTGGCAGTGTTTGAGAAATCGGTCGGAAACCTGCCGGAGGAGCTGAGTCTGCCTCTGAAGGGGTGGCGGCAACCGTCGGAATCGAAAAGCGGGGAGGAGGTGGTGGATATTTTCCAGTCATGGAGGGCAGATGCAACCTTGTACAAGGTCTCAAATGGGACCTCCATGGCCCTGTCACATGAGGATGAGTGTCCTTTGCATCCTCGGTATGCTTCTTTCAATCCAATTGTGGTGATATTATTTTTTTTTTTTTCATTTTCATACTTCCACTTTTATAAAAACAAAAAACAAACACTTTATTTATTTATTTTTATTATGTAGTAATTGATTGAATGCCTAAACTATCCCCAATGAGAAAGAAAAAAGCAAGAGCCTAAAGGGCAATTTAGGTTATTGCCAGAAAGGGTGTTAAAAATTGTTACCTTTCCAAATTCTATTTGATTATACATATGTACATACGTATGTATAATATATATATATATATATATATATATATATATATATATATAAAATAGTGACAGATTTAAGAGTGATTTTGTTTCAGGAAACTAGGAATATAGAGACAAAAGAATCTTTTAATAATAAAAAAATTATATTATGGTGTGAGAAAATAACATAGATTCCATTGTTAAAAATCTTGCCGAAGACAAAAAAAACAAACAAACTATGAGGTATATTACTTTCCCGAATTCAAAATAAAGGAAAGTTTTCCGAATTCAAAATGAATGGTCTGAGTGTGTTGAGTCACAAAACGACGTGAATATGTATCATTCATTTTAAGTTCGAGAAATATTTCTATATCCAAATTCGGGAAAGTAGAATTTCCCATTATTTTATGTGCGACTCGTCCTATGTTTTTAACAAATCCCATGAATTGATTTTGTTCACCCAGCACAAATCCAATAGGCAACACAGCCTTCTACAATTTGAAATTATTGTTCTTGCTTTTGGCCATAGTGGAAATAACTCGTAGCTCAAATTAAATAAAAACAATTTTTTTGCTTTCTTGTGATCTTAATTTGTATGTTTTAGGTCTATTGTTGTCGTGGACGATGTGTTCTGCATTTTCGTCGGAATGCTAGAGAACACTTGTGAATTGAGACGGCATTACGGCCTCTCAAGACAAGCAACGGAGTCCATGGTAGTGGTGGAAGCTTACAAAGTCCTAAGAGACAGGGCACCGTACCCTCCTGACCAAGTGGTCCGAGGCCTCGAGGGCAAGTTCGCCTTCGTCCTGTTTGATGCCAAATCCGGTACCCTTTTTCTAGCCAGGGTGCGTCCTAAAACAAATCTAAGTTGCACTGAATTGTACAGTTTTCTTGACATCATTTACATTGAGTTGCTTGGAGTTGCAATGAATAGTACCTTTTTCTTGAAATATTTTACATGAGCTTGCAAGAATAAATCACAAATTTATTGTAACTTTAACACCGTCCAAACCGAACTGTGAACACCCCCTAGTATAGGCCAACAACACAGATAACGAGGGTAGGGACCTTCTCATGTGCCCATAAAATGGCCTGTGGTAGACAATATGTGCCTAGTTCTAAATTAACGAAAGGCACTAGGTCAGATCATAATAAAAAACATATTAGTAAAATTAGATGCATCAAAGTGGTCCATTGTCAAAATGGTGATCACTGACATCAATGATCTCAAAAATACTTCAATGTATTTAATCGTCGAACTAATCCGGTAGTTAACTTTAAAAAAAGTCACTAAATTGTGCCTTTTTTCTTGAAAATTTTACTTGAGTTTGCTTGAAATTGCTTGCTTCATGAAATAGCTTCAAACTTCATTGCTTGAAGAAGTGATTTACAATAACAATGTACATAAAGGATCTAATATGGTAGGAATTTTGGATCCCACGAACGCTAACGGAAGCACAACCACGCACAAATAAAAAAAAAATCATATAGAGAATTTACGTTATCACACAAACCTGCCTACATCCACAAGCGAGCGAGAAAAATTCCACTACATCGTTGTGAAACAGTACAAAGCCAACCCATTCTCTCTAAAAGTTATCCCTCCCTGTTATTTCTCATAAACCTATAATTCTCATAAATTTCCTTTTATAGACAAACCCTAGTCCCCATATAATTAGAAAAACTCTACACATAAAAAATAATCATAAGAGTCCCGCGAAATAAAACACACACCCAACATGATATTATTTCCTAAATGCTTTAAAATGTTGAACATTGTTTTGAGTAATTTATAACCCATATTGCTAAAACCATAAGACAAAAGTAGAAAACTAATCAAATGACTACTCTTAGGTTGCATTTGGACATGTATTTAAAATGATCAAATAGA
>BRYF01000018.1:20072342-20074842 GCA_030159135.1 Actinidia polygama
CGTATTTTTTCTAATTGTACTTTTTTGTATTTTTATTAATGTGAATATATGCAAATATCATTTTTATTTAGTAATTTTTTTAATTTTTGAAAGATGAACGGAGGGAGATGAATACGTCGAAAGATGTTAATTTTTTAATATTTTTTTTAATAATTAGTTGATTCTGTCAACATTAATAAAATAGAAACTGACGATCAAAACTTTAAGGTTTAATTTATTACAATGAAAACTATAGAGTTTAATTTGTTATTGAGATCACACCTTTTTTTATGTGTGTGTGTAATTTCTCCTAGATATTTTTTTTGTTAGTTTTATTTTTGAGTTTTTTCGTATTTAGTGAACTTTTTTAAATCATTTGATAAAAAAAAATACTTTTTCGATTCCGTTTAACGAGAGGAGTCTAAAATCTTTTTTTTTTTAAATCTAATTCGAAAAAAAAAGTTCAATAAAAAAATTATTTTTACTCGACAATTTAGCTGATTTTTTTGCCTTTACTGTAATTTTTTTTTTATTTGAAGAAATTTTTTATATTTTCAGATTTTTCTCGACAAGAAAAATAAAAAAAAAATGATTAAATGATAAAAAAATACACTCAAAATAGAAAAATTCCAAACCTAGAAAAAAATAATTAATTTAGGCCAAATTGGGCTAAATTCAATTAACGATAAAATTTGTTTTTAAACTCTTGTACAATTGAAAAATGTTATATGACATTTCGGGAGTTCTCGATGGTTCTATTCAAAGTTTGATGATATAACCTAAACTGTTGACCCTCCAGAAGAATACGACAGCCTTCCCTTGGGTGTTGCCGAGAAATCAAGAGCAGACTAAAGACCTACCTCGTCAACTCTAGAGTTGTGTCGTCGAGTCGCCGGACAACCATATTACCTAGTTCGGATCCTCTACAGTGGTGGCGTGTGAAATATTTCTAAAGTTTTATAAAATGACGTCATTTCGATTTATAATGGTACAAAATGATCATACAAAACGACGTTGTAACAAGAAAAATAATGGTGTACCATCATAAACTGAAACGATATCGTTTTAACTATCACTGTAGAAGATCCGAACTCCATATTACCATATCATCTGATGTGGCAGCATAGTAGGCAATAACACATCAACTAGAGTCCCACCAAAAGATGGATCCGGGGTTACTGAGGTGCGGGGGAAGGCACCGCAGAGTTGCAGCAAGACCAAACGACGTCGTTTTGTCTCCCGAACCCCCAAAACGACGTCGTTTTGGAGTGAATACATTTAGAGATAAAACGACGTCGTTTTGGTTGGAATTTTTTTTTGCCCTCCAAAGCCTCAAAACGATGTCGTTTTTGCGATACCTTTGCTCTCCGCATGATCCCCCAACCCCAAAAAGATGCTCTCTCTTCAAATACAATCCAGCTTCTCTCTCCAAATACCCAACTTCTCTCTCCTTACTAATTTTTGCTTCCATTCTCCTCTTCAATTTTTATTACTGAACTTTTTTCAGATTTAAAGTTTATATTCTTTCGATTCTTCTTTACGAAAGAAAAAAATTACTTTATTTTTTGAATACAAATATTTTTTAAAAACTTTTTAATAGATTTTTCTTTCCAAATTCAAATAAGGTTTAGATTCATCTCGTCGAGTTTGATGAAACAATGAAACAAACTCACTAAAAAAAAGCTCTGAAACCAAAGCAGCTAAAGAAAAAGTTAGTCCAAACTTGATTTAATTCTTTGACGTTTGGTCGTTATACATTACACCAATCAAATTATCTAAAAGGCGGAAAAAAAAAGTTAGACGTTTCGTGATTTATTTATTTATTTATTTATCTTAGATTCTGAAGCACGGCTTGTATCACACTCCGTAGACATATAAACACACGACAACTGATGCCATGAAGTGCACGTCGTGATGAAAAACTACGAATACGAATATTTCCACACATAGAATGTGTCACGTTTTGTTGAAATTTAGTTCAACGATTTTGAAATTATAACGGAAGACTAGACCACGCATCACGCATGCCTGACGAACAGGGTCAATTAGTTCCCTATATTTTTATGCACCACATGAAAAGATCATAGTTTCGATCAAGACGATAAATTCGTCCCGCCAGGTACGAAATGGATCGGATTCGGACTGACCCGGTTAAAGTCTATCGGGATCCCGCCTTATAACGGGTCAAGCCAAGCCAGGCCAAACTCGAGAAACCCCAGGTCCGTGGTCGGCCCAAAGCCCAGGGGTGGATGGGCTTTGGGATAAAGGTGTAGACTTTATCGCAGTTTTTGACACTTAGGCTTCGGGTTCAAACACTTAGACCCAAGCCCAATTCATAATATTCAGGCGGGGCAAATATTGAGCTATTCACATGCCCAAGCCCAGTCCACAAAATTACCACTCCCCATTAGAATCACATGAGTTGTTTAACTAAATTTCTAATCATACAAAAATTCAATAATCAACCGGCCACACGCTTTATCTTCAATTTAATTCATTGATAATTACCGCTTTTTTCAAA
>BRYF01000018.1:20082342-20084842 GCA_030159135.1 Actinidia polygama
TTGGTTTGCACGGGATGACAGTGAGATTAGTAAATATCAAGAGTAATGTGGTAATAGTGTCAAAAAATTCATAAATTTTATATTTACCCTTTAATTACACAAATCTACAAATATTAAGGGTAATTTTATCAATTTAAGCCTATGAAGTAGGGTGGTATTGTTAATACCATGTCCCCCGTGGTATTAACAATACCATCGAACTATTAGCCCGACCATTTATAGGAAAAACCAAACACGGGATTATGGGTCTCACAGACTACTAATCCCAATTCCCTCCCTCTACCTGGTTAACAAACACGGCCCTTAAATATACTTGTTAGAGTTTTATAATTTAAAAAACATATAAGATATAAATGTCAGATAAAAAATATATTGCATGTATATACGAAGAAATATATTGTTACAAAATTGAAAACAAATTAGAAACTATAATGATTTTAAAAAAAATGATAGTTTGGGAGAAATAAATGTGTATTTTAATTTTTTGGGGGGGTTCCATTAAAAAAATAATTCAATGGGTAAAACATATGCCCAGTTTTATAATTTTTTTGACCATTAGATAAAAACCTATGTGGGTCTCACACATTTGAAAAGAATAAAATGATAGTTTTGAGAGAAAAAAATATATTATTAGGTGAAATCTTATTCGTTGAATTAACTCAAATGAATTTCAACCATCAGTAGATAAATTTGAGATTCAAAATGAGTTGTGATTTATATTATAGATAGTATACAATATATCCAAAATCTAATTCATTTTCTTTTAAAGATCCTAACTCAATAAAATCACTTGGAATTTTAATGTACATCGCTTCAACAAGTGAGCATACCCATATGTCTGTTAATTTATGTTTCTAAAATAGCTTTCGGGGATATTTGAGATGACTTAGATGAAATATTTTCGTTGTGAAAGAATATGTATAATTAGAATCGGTGGAGTAGAAGACCTATAAAAGTTTAATCATTTTCAAAAAAAAAAAAAAATTCTCCAAACTTCCCTCTCAAACCAAAATCCTAATTCCGCACCTATGTTGTTTCCTAATTCGATTTATGTAGTTTAGTAATCAAACCAATCATTTAAGAACAAATTTAGAAAAGTTTTGGGGAAGTACTTAAAAAAAAACTCTTAGGCTCCGTTTGGTAATGCTTAAAAGCCAAGCTTTTTTTAAGCTTGCTACCAAAAAGGCTAATTTTTTTTTTGCTTTTCTAACTTTACTTTACCTAAAACTAAGCAAATTTATGTGACCGATTCTGGTTCCAAATCGAATTGAACTGAATAATATTAATGTATATACTTTTATATTTAATAAAGTAAATCACCATCTTATATCTGGTGAGACTAACTCCCTCCCTAGACAACAAGTCTCAACTATAGCAAAAAATTTATGATGGATTTATGTATATGTGTGATTATTTAGTAAATTTTTTTATAATTTGTCTATCAAAATCACAATTTTAAAATGTAATTGAACTATTACTTTTAGTTTCAAATTAAATTGATTCTAAATTTTGAACGGATCAGACTAGTTCAAAATTTTAAATAACTGTAGGTGTAACATCCCATCCAACCATAAATAGCCATTGACTAATAAGAAAAAACTTACAAAATAGTAGGTTTAAATTATGTTTAAATTCAGATTTGTCAATAACACACCACTAACTCAAAGCATACTCACTCACATAAATAGCAAACAACCATATTACCTTTTTCTCTCTCTTCCTCTCACTCTTCTTTTCCTACGTAAAAGTGGGTGTGTACATGACACATTTATTTTTATCCTCTCATAAATAAGTAAGACCCGTCTTAATTAAGATTTTTACGAACACCCTTACAAATTAAATCATGTAATTTTAATTAAAATAAATCAGGCATTAGAGTTTTAATTTGGTCACAATTAACGTCATCGGTCAACTTTTGAATTGACAAAGTTAAATAATTCCTGTAAATGTTTTTTAGAATTGTCTTTCAATTTTTTTTTCCCTCTCTTTTAAAGCTTTGAAAATAAGTCATAATTGAATTTATAGTTTTCTAAAGTTTTTGAAAGGAATCAGCTTTTTCTTTTTTTTTCCTCAGAAGTTTTTTGTCCTTTAAAGAGAGAAAGTGTAAATTATCCAAAAATTTTCTAGTACAGCCAAAAGCAAACTGGCAAAGCTAAAAAGTGATACACGTGAAAATCACACTCACGTTACTTATCCCAAGATATTCTGACTTTGAATCGCATCCGTCCATTTCTTTTCGGGCCCACGATTAAACAAGAATTTCTTTCTGCATTATTGGACACACTTGCGACTATCATTTATGCCTTAAATATTTATTATACGAAAAGCTACTAATATTTAAATTAAATCGAACAAATTTCATAAAAAAACAATAATAATCTAAGCTATGGTCTCGTGTACCCCCAGTATACGATAATGTTTAGTATAGTTTGAGATTTTTTTGTTTTTATTGAAGTTTTTAAATAAAAAATTATATTTTTAAACTTATCTGACTCACTGA
>BRYF01000018.1:20147342-20154842 GCA_030159135.1 Actinidia polygama
TACATGTATCTGTTATTGAGCACGTGTTAGCCCCTTTTGTTTCAAATGTGTAAACGAATTTATTTTGATGTTAATGTTTTTCGGGCAAGTGTTTAGCCCCTTTGAAATGGGTATTGTTGTGTCGAGTTTTGATCATCAGTTTGATGAATTGTATTAGGCAGGGAGCATGTGGTTTCATATCGGTTGTTGTTAGTTGTTGATTGAAAATCCTTTGGGTTCTCTTTCTTCCAATTGTATTCGCATGTACCCGAACATTTGATTTTTCAACATGTGTCCACGTAAGACATTCCCTTTGATTCTACACTTGTGATTGGTCCACGTAGGACCTTTTTTCACGTTCTTTGACTTGTTGACCTCGCCCCCGTAGTAGGGTTTTCGGGGCGCCACATTTTTTGTGCATGTGAAAGCGTCATTAGTCCTTGTAACCTAGTTTCTAAAACAGAGTAATTAATAGTAAAAAGATTAATGAAATAATTTTGCTTCTATTTCTGCAAGTGTAGAGGAGAGAAGAGTCTCGAGCACGAGATCATCAAGTGTAATATCTTTTTTGTGTGTGATTGGTTGAAATAGGACGGATTCAATATTTTAAATGAAACACATTTAATTATTTTAACCAATCACAAAGAATATATATATATGTATTCTGCCGTGTCGGTAGGTAAACATAATTACACTACCAGATCATGCCACATTTGTATTTTTAAAGTTCAACATCCAAATTTTGTCTTCTTATTAGGTGGTGGAACAATTTGAATGCTAAATTGCAAAAAGTGTTGACTCGATACAATCTCGTAATCGATGGGTTCATATTTAATATATATATTTTTTCATTGATTTTTTTCCCTTTACAAAGATTCAAAGTACAGAGTTATAAGTCTACCCTAGATGTGGCTAGATATTTAAGAAACCCCATTTATTTCTAGAACTCTCTTTAAAATATTTGTTTTCTTCCTCAACAAATACCACTTCAAGACCCTATAAATTCACTGCTTTGACTAGTAGTACCCAATTCACCATCTCTCTCTCTCTCTCTCTCCATCCAAAAAATGGCTTTTATTCCACTTAAAGCTCTTGAACGTGTACAACTCTCACTGCTTCTACTGAGCTGCTTCACTGTGTTTGGTGGTGAGTTAATTGGCGTGGACATAGTGAGCTGGGCACAGCCACCTCACCACCACCACCCAGTCACCCACCAAGTCAGCCGCGTCTTTTGGCTGTTGAAGGGGTTGTCTATTGCAAGTCCGGCAACTACACTGGGGTGGACACCCTTTTGGGAGCCAAACCACTTCTTGGTTACTACTTCAAATTTATTTTATTGATTCCTTTTTCAGCCATTCAAGAGAGAGAGGATTTTGATCACTAATGAATAATGATATATAAACATAATTTATTTATACCTCGAGTTTTCGTACAAAATGATTTGATTCATTTATATTCATCTATTAAATAAAATAAGAAAGGTCATTAAATTGATTTGTAATTACAAAAATATTCTTGTCACATTATCCTCTGTATATTATTTCTATAATAAAATTCAGCATGAATATGTAGACAGCTTTGTCCTTCTCTAATTTGTAGTTTGCACTTGCATGCATGCATGCAACATATGAGAGAGAGAGAGAGAGAGAGAGAGAGAGAGAGAGAGAGAGAGAGAGAGAGAGAGAGCATTTTTAATAAGAGTAGTTAATCATATTTGCATGTCATCTAATATTAGCTACTTACAAAAATTTCACTACTAAAATAAAATATGTTAAAACTTCTTTTTTTATTCCCACGTTTTTGAATCGATATGAAATATTCATTTTTTTTATTTTTAGGCAATTTTAAATTGTAAAAGGATAATCTTAGAAAGTTGAAACTTTTAGAAAAAATATTTTTTACTCCATAAAAAAAGTTGAATTTTCCAAAAGAGACAAACTAATTGAGATTGAGAGAGAGTATGAATTTTATAACTATACTTAGGATTTTTTAATTGTTTTGGTTTTGAGTTTTTTTATTTTTAGTGAAAGAACTCTTTTCACAGTTTGATCAAAATTTTATATTTTTTCAGTTGTTTTTAACAAGAGGAGTTTGAAAATATAATTTTTTTTTGTGTAATTCAAAAAAAAAATCACGAAAGAGAAAATAAATCCATTTCACTCCAAAAAACATTTGTCGACTCTTCTCAAATTTGAAATAATTCTAGATTCTTCTTGCCAAGAAAAACTAAAAAAACATAAAATTTTAATCAAACAATGAAAAAGGTTCGCTAAAGATGAAAAACTCCAAAATTAAAACAAATAACTTTTTTTAAAAAAATTAGGTCAACTTGTAGTATACGTACACAATAGCTCTATATGTGAGTATTTTTTCACTACTTACCAATGTTTTTGAAATTTACAATTGTAGGAAGTGGCGGACCTCGGTGGGGGGTGGGGGGCGCAGCAGGGGCTTGAACCCCCCGACTTTGAAAAACTTACAAATTTTATTTTAGTATTTTTTTTTATACTTTGGCCTCCCCTAAAAAATTTTTTTTATACTTTGCCCCCCCTGGACAAAAAACCTGGTTCCGCCCCTGATTATAGGTGTTGTTGTGAAGCTACAATGCAACAACAGCAGGTACCCAATAGAGGAAGAAGCAAAAACAGACAAGAATGGTTACTTCTTCATACTGGCAAGGAGGATCAGCACATTTGGATCTCACAAGTGCAAGGTGTTTTTGGTCTCCTCTCCGGTTCCTAATTGCAACAAGCCAACCAATCTTCATTATTGACAAGTGGGTGCCATCTTGTGGCCCCAGAAGCAGCCACGTGTCCCACTTTTCTATGAGTTCTTCATTATGGGACCTTTTGCCTTTGGGCACTCCAAGTTCAAATGCCCACATTGATCTGTTTTAGAATCATTCTCTTTTTATGTGATTGTATTGAGCCTCGTCGATGTGGGTCGGTATTCATGTGATCAAATCACATTATTCTATATTTAGCATTATACGCGCTATTCTAATCTGACCAAGAAGCTCCTAATGCTTGATCAATCTAATTTTTTGCATGAGTAATTATATTAGCGGGTCTTACAAGATGAACAATTCAGATAATCGATATAGGTTTAAAGTGGATGCACATTTTAGAGAAGATTGGTATTCTTTTCTTAGTGGTTTTGAGGCCAAAACTTTTGGGAAATATTTTCTTATTGGGATTGGGCTCACTATGGACCTCCACAGAATCCAGTTCAGAAGATGTAAGTCATGTTACCTGGGCTCGGTCTATTGGATCATGGATAAGAGCCCATAATAATGGTATTTTCCATTTGTGCCTTAAGTAGGATTGCACCCATGTGTACATTCCACTCCTAGGACCTTCCTCAAGCACTTCATAGATTTTAAGGAAAAGGAAATGATAGAGAAACCTAAGAAATATTAGATTCTTCAATTATTTTTTTCTTGTTTTTTCTTTTCACTAAATAAATCCATTCACAAATCTATTATTCAAGCCAGGTTCAGTTATTTTCGAGGATGGATCAGGGAGCATAGGGGGTGATCGTACTTTAAAATATAAAAAAACTATCGAATTATACTACCAATTTTGAACACAATTCTGAAAATGTAAGTGCTTGCATCCCTGTTGGAAGATTTAATTATATAATATAAAAATATAAATTATTTTCATACTAACATTTTCTTATTCTTCATTAAGAGAATACGGTAATTTTTTTATGAACTCTCATATTATTTATATTTTTTTGCTAATAGAATCTAATAGTGTGATTAAATTTAATTACTCAGTCAATTTTGTTAGCTAAGAGCTACATATATACGCTTCTGCATCTCCAAAGTTAAAATTCTGAATCTATCCTCATTGTTTCCATTGTGAGTTGCACTGAATTATCCTAAATTCTTCCCCACTCATCAATCTTTAGTGCTAAAAAATGTAGGTGCAACATGCTTATGATTATCGTCCTAAATATGGAAAGTGGGGACCCTTTTAATAATGCTTCTCTAAATTTGACATGGGAGAAATATTAGGCCATTTTTGGCTAGTTTTTTTTAACTGGTTTAGTTGCTTTTGCTTTCGAATTTTGTCGTCTTTAGTAAATTTTTCTAATTTTCTTATCAAAATTTTATATTTTTTTATTACTCTTTACGAGAAGAATTTAGAAATGCAAAAATTTTCATCTAATTTTAAAAAACAAAATATTAAAAGAAAAAAAATAGTTTTGCTCGACAAATAAGCTTAAAATGGAAAGTATGTTTTGATCACCTATGTAGTTGTAATTTAAAGCATCAAAAGCACTATGGTTTCTGACATATATTGAAAAGTTAGAAGATTCAATTATTCGAGACAGATAAATCTTTTAATTTTTTCGTTTCTCTTTTCTTTTTCTAACCCAACCCTTAATCCAAAAACAACCTAAGTGCTTTAGGATTTTAAGTTGCACACCAATTCCGAGACAATATTATATGTTTCAATATCTTGTGTCTATATCCTAATAGCAATCTCATGTTGTAGTTTGATTTAGTATAAAGTATCTCGTTGTATACATTTTGTCTCGAGTTAATAAGATTTTCTTTTTAAATCAAAAATTGGTAAGTTTCACCGACCTCCCACAATGATTCTGACAAATTAATACAGTCAGCTCTCCTATAATTTTTAACGCTAACAGCTATTATTAAGATTCTCCCAGTATTGCATCAGATAAAATACACAGTTATGGTTACCATATAACATGACTCATCATTTGAATAATTTGATTCTTTCAAAGAAAAAGGAAGAGAAAGAAATAAAGAAGAAGTGGCCAAGATAAAAACTATGTTGTTTCCATTTTGTTGCGAAGTCAAACTTTTTTTGTTTAAATAGTCAAAATAATCCATATTTGGTAATGAAAAATTGATTAAATTGTGTGTAGACTTGTTAATTACTAAGAACAGTGGGTCCAGCCTCCAAAAGAAAAAGTGAACAAATACATCCCATCAAATAAAGGTCTAAGTTCATATTTAGCCTGCCCTACTTCTATTACAGGAGTAGCATTTTTCTAGAAGTTGTCTGTAAATGGCTACTATCCAAAGTCATTTCAAGCAATTAATAAAGGAAAATGATTTCTACACTCCAAATTTTGATTTCTACACTCCAAAATAGGAGTGTAGAAATCAACACCATTATTGGTATTGATTTCTACACTCCTATTTTGGAGTGTAGAAATCATTTTAAGGAGTGTAGAAATAAATTTCCTTAATAAATTGCTCATAGTTATTTTGATTTTCAAGCTTTTTTTATTTTTAGAATTTTTTTAATTATTTAGCTATAATTTTATATTTTTACCATTCCTCTTAACGAGAGAAATTTAAAAATATAAAAAATTATTTAATTTTATAAAAAAAATATTATAGGCTCAAAAAATTATTTTTACTCGATAAATTAATAAGATTTTTTGTCTTTAATTATTTTTTTTCATCATTTTTATTCCATTAATTTCCTTGCAAAATCAAACAATAAGAAATAACTATTTTTTCCATAATTAATCTTTCTGTTTACTTTTTCTATTTTCTCCTCCTCTTCCTTTTTTCCACAAGTCCCTTGCAAACAAAGCCTATAAGATCCAAACTTTGGGGTTCTTGTGAGAGAGATGATAGACGGAAAATCGAGAATAGACACCTACGATAGAATCGCAGCGGGAGCAGATGCAGACACCAATCGGCAGTTCGGCAATGTCCTAACTGCAGCACAGAAATAGTGAGACAGGCCACTGTTGCTGTTTCCGAAAAACGACTCTCCGACGGTCAAGTTAGATCACCGGAGGCATTGTATGTAGAGAGAGAAAGTGTATATATGCTTGTTGGCCTAGAATCACGTACATTTGTGAGAACAACAATTCTCCTCTTATAGTCCAGTTCGGCGCATGCATTGACGCGCTAGTTGTTTTGTCACCCGACAGACTGCAGCTCGATGTGCACTCATGCACGTTGTCCGCTGTGTCAGTGAGTAGGCGACTGACTGGGCCATACCGCTACGGCCTGGTCGATAGCCCGTCATCATTCGGACGACGTCTTCACCCGAATATGGGGGCCACCAAAAGGGACTTTGACGTGTAAGACACCTCCCTAACATCCCTTGGTAATACCACATGTCGTTGTCCTTCGTCCAAGTTTCAGCGCGATTATTACTCCGATCTTGCCAAGTAGCGGCAGCTCGGCTGTAGCGATATCTTTAGCTCAAACGGTGACCTTCTATGGTAGCATCTGCACCGAGCTTTGGCACGTAGAACCCCCGAGCTAGCTCTTTAGCGAAAGCTTGGCGGATGTCTCCACCTTAACATGGCCAGATTTTGTCCCCTTACACAAACATAGTGAAGATTCTAAGGCACAAACTCTTATTTGAGTAGAAAAAACCTCTAGACTTCATTGAATTTTGAAACCATTACAACTCCTTTAAAAAGAAAAATAGAAAAATAGAGTATCTATTCCTTTAAAAGAATGTGATCCCTTTCAACTCTTTGTTTTTGTTTTTTTTTTACATCATTTACTTTCAGATTATAAGAAAATGAGAATTTGATTCACCTCTTCTTTTTCAATTTTTTTTTATTTCCTATTGTCGCTTAAGATTCCAAAATTGATGAGCAAGTAATTTAGTGAGCAAGTAATTTAGAGTATTTTTGAATTTCTAAATTAGTTTGAAAATAATTGATCAATCAAATAAATATGAAAAGTGAATGATTTTAGCTTGGTTTTCAACTTGTTTTAGGATTTTTTTTAACCTTAAGAATGTTAAGAAGGTTATAAAAACACGAGGACATAAATCCTAATTGTAGTAGAGAGCCATCAATATTATTTATCCATGTTTTATGTGTACTTCGAGATTTTAGAGAAATCATTATCATTGAGTTTCATTTTCTCCCTCAAGGGTGTTCATGAATTAATTTGTGTCGCAGTTTGAAGTCCTTTAGATATACTTAAAGGCGGGTGGATCTAAATTCAATTCGCAGAAGATTGTGGATGTGTTGAGTATTCAACACTCCACCATCCATTGAAGTGTAGATCGTGGACTCGTTCGATATAAGGAGTACACTCACAAGTTCAAGGATTCGCCCCCTAAGGTATGTGAATTTCATTAGGTTGAGTTTGTAAGTTGTAAATTGTATTTTGCATAGTTGATTAGTAGGTCATACTTAATTCTGTAGTTTTTTTTCCTACTTTGGAGTGTTTCACGTAAAAAATCTTGCATATTTTTTTATGTACTTAATCTATTTTTGTTATTTACGATCATATTTGTCTCAATAATTAACTTCCACAAATTCATAAAAAGAATCAATCCATTTTTTATTATTATTTAATTAAAATTTTATACCGGTTTCTCTCGACGAGAGTAATCTAAATATATAAAAAAATTGATATATTTTTTTAAAAAATCCACTAAATACCCAAAAATTAAAAATTTATCGTCTTTAATATTTTTTTTTCAAATTTAATGAGAGGTTGTATACTTTCAAATTCCTGTCATCAAGGGAGCTAAACAATGAAAATGTTCATTA
>BRYF01000018.1:20179842-20182342 GCA_030159135.1 Actinidia polygama
TAAATGAAAAGTATACTTGCCCAATGCTATTGGGGCACTTGTTAGAAAAACCGTCTGAATATTCCATCCATGATTGGCATTGAATTATACAAATATCGCACGTGTGACGATCATGTAATAAACGGATTAATCCATTGAAACCTTCGCCCTTCATTGTATAACACTTTTTCATCCTCCAACTTTTACCTAAATTTCATTTTTAGTCCCTGAGATGTTTATTAAAACAGTTGTGTCCCTTACCAGTAGTATCCCCAAACCTTACATCATAGAAAATTAGCCTCCATCCAAACTTACTTACCAAAAATAACAAATGAAAATTAAAATGCTTCATTTAATGTAATCATCAAGTGGATGTTCATACATTAATCCATGCTTTAATGATCTTATTAAGAGGTCAAGTTGGCTTCTAATTTGTAGATAAGTATGTTGATGATGAATGAGATTCTCATAATTTAGACCATTAAATTAAGTCATTAATGATACCATGAATTGGAGGAGCTTATCCCACAAAGGTACAACTCATAAGACATTAACGAATTAATTAATTAAAAAAATTAAAATGTATTTCTTTCTTTTTGTATGGTTAGCTTAGAAAAATAGGAACAAAATGGATAGGGAGTTGTCAAAAAAAAAAATAGCTTAGGGAAATAATTTTCTTAAAAAAATTGTGATTGCAATTTCTAGAAGAAAAAGTTAGTAATTAAGGTCTAGTTTGGGTTAGTTTTTTCTAATTAATTTACCTTTTTTGGATTTCGAGTTTTTTCAATGTTCTATTAAAATATATAGTTTTTGAGGCTCTATTGACTAGAGAAATCTGAAAATATAAAAATTTTTATCAAAATTTACATATCTTGTTTATTTTCCTCGTGGCAAGAATTTTGTTTGGAAGGGCCTTTTAATGACCAATATATATATATATATATATTATTAATTTTAGTATTATAAACTTTAGAAACAAAAATATTTTTATATAATATTCATACATAAAACACTACAAGAATGATGTGACAATGACATTTTCATAAATAAAATTCATCTCAATATGTGTGTTTTATTTAATTGAAAGTATAAAATCCACATCCTTCCATATTATTATGTACAAAAAATTCGTATATATATATTTTTTATATTATTATTATAAAACTTATGTATTATGAAACCTATGTAATAGTTCTCATTTATTTTGATTTTCCAATGTTCTCATCTGTCAAAATATTCTTGTAATATGTGGCACTATAAAATTTATACTTTTGGAAAGTTATTTACACTTATGTTTAATTCGTAAGTGTTCATTAATGCATAGTATTCCCATTGCTTTTAATGAACTTAATAGAGGGTAGTCTGGCTATAAATTTTATAAATAACATTTTATATTTTGTATTTATATTTTCTCGAAACTTATTTTTGATTTATATTTGGAAACACAAATGAATGAGTTTTTTCGTAATTTTGACTAATTAGGTTTTCTGGCTACAAATTTTGTAAATTACGTCATGAGTTCTCCTTTATTTATAAAAATTTAAATGAATGAATTTTTCATAATTTGGACCATTAATTTATTTTAAATGAATGAAGACTTAAATAAATGAGATTTTTGGATCAAGGTAATCTTGCTACATATTTTGTAAATAACTTCATGGATTCTCCTTTATTTTTGAAAATTTAAATGAACGAGTTTTTCAAAATTTACTGCTGTTACTTTTTCATAATGGTAGTAAATTTTGTAAATCCAATGTCATTTGAGAGAAAAATAATCTTACGACTCTATTTGTTGGCGACACACACAATAAAATTATTTATTAAAAAACAAAAATATTCTAAACTTTAATAATCATCCTTTTGTGAATTGGATACTCTTATTTTACCATGAATCCAACTCATAACCTATGAATAAACCAATAATTTAAAATATATGTCCAGGGTCATGACTTGTGCCAGTTTCCCATGGACTTGAGTTATTGAAGTGCACTTAATATACATTTATCATAATCAATAAACATTAATTGTACACTTGCATTACACAAAATTTAGAAATATTGCATAAATCAACATTTTCAACCTCTCTCATACTCGTCCCTGTTTGTTTTCTTTTTTAAAGAATTCAACTTTTTAAGGAGAGATTGATTAGACACTTTAGAAAGCGTAAGTTTCCAAAATTACTATTTAACAATTTAAAATTACCAAAAAATAGAAAAATGAATATATCACATGAATTCAAAAGTGAATGGTGAAAGAGAAAATCTACATTATCTTGATAGTTAATTTTAGAAAGTGAACAAATATGTTAGAATAATCGGAAAAGAATGAACAAATAAGTAGGAGGGAATAATATTGTGAATCTCACACCATGTGATGAACATTTTTCAATCATGTATATACTCAATTCAATTGTCCTTAAAAAATAGAATGAAAAATTTAAATTCACTTCTCATATTTCACATATATATTTTGGTAATAATTTTTACTCTCCCTTTCTATCCTAAACACTCTATAACTTGTT
>BRYF01000018.1:20237342-20242342 GCA_030159135.1 Actinidia polygama
CTAAGCATTAATGTTCAGAATTGTAATAAGCCCATAAAGCACACAAGTCATTGATACTTGGCTGATCGCATCAAAGTTTGATCGCATCAAAGTTTGCATACATTCTTCTTCCCATTTTTCCGATAAAATATAGATGATTTCATTCCATCATGAATTTGTCCTCGTTCACACGAATTTACATGAGCAATGAAGAGAAAGACCAAACATAAATACCTGGCTTTGTCTAGCATTCGCTAAAGGTTGTGGCCCATCACTATACGAAGCCAAGGACCAACCAACCATGCTCTAGCGAGGCAGAAGAAGCTTCAATTAGTAATTGGATAGCACTAGAAGTTACAAGAACATCAACCTACATATTACATATAACAGAAATAGTGTCAAAAGCCATTTAGCACATATCAAATAATTACAAATTCAACTAAGTTAGGCAATAAGGGAAAAGAAAATTATATTAACGTAAATTCATTACACATGATGTGAGACATCACAACTCTATTATTAACTAGAAGTGCGATACCCAAAGGAACACTATAGTTTCCTCATAAGACAGAAAACTAGTTCACATAGGAACTACAGAAAGGGGTAGATAAAACATCAGTAAATGCAATCAACCCAACAAATGCCTACCAATGCTAATAACCGTGCAGATAACCAATAAGGAACTCGCTCGTGTCTGAACTTTTATCATCATTGTCCACACATTTCTTTCCCTTAAAATCAAAACAACATTTAGTTTGTAAGCCTATCATTTGAGTTGGTCAAAAAGTTCAGTACAGTTACATATCTTGTCTAATATTTGTGCAAAAGTTATACCTCTACCATTATATCGATTTGAGCATCAGGAATCAACTCCGGTTTTTCCTGCAAGAAATTGGAAAATAAGACAGGTACAGTTAGGTTACATAACACTTTCTTAAAAATCGATTCAGAAGTAAGAACAGTTTGGTTAAGATTTTTCTCTCATTTTATGTTTTCATTTTCCCTAAAACACAAATAAAATGGCTGACAGTTTTCAAAACTTGTTGCAGGAAATATTTTTTGGAAATAACCCATTCCTCAAAAAACATCAAAATGATGTTTGCAAATTCTCACAAACTATTTCGGTAAAAAAATAGATACCATTTGAATTTTGTCTTCAAAAACAGTTTCTAAAATGTTCTGGAACATTGTAATCAAAACCACCAAACCAAATAAGGCCTGGAGATTCATGCATAGTCTATTTGCAAGAGTATAGATAACCAATTGTACAAGCCCAACCTGAGACATGTTTTCCCTATGTTGTAGTGATAGAAATGGCTCAACAATTGATGCAACAGTCACAACCAACGCCGACCCAGGCAACCATTGTGCATCTTTCCCTCCATTAATTTGGTTAGCTGAAGAACCAGGCAATAAAATCCCAGAAGCTGAAAGTGTTGATTTACCGGAGCTAAAATTAAAACACACCAACACAAAATTGAATCAGTTTAGAAGGCGAACGAAAACCCGAAAATTAAAAGTAACCAATACAATATTGAATCAGTTTAGAAGACGAACGAGAACCCGAAAAATGTAAGCGTTGTTTAAAATACACGCCAACACAAATTTGAATCAGTTTAGAAGACAAAACCCCAAAAATATTTTACATATCCACATGAACTTTGAGCTTGCATAGATATGCAAATCACTTACTTATACAGGTGAAAAGCATGGTTTCTCATCTTCAGACCTTTTGGGTCCTGAAATTAATGGAAATAATTGAAACCCAATAACGAAAAACAGAGATATACACAAACATATTGTATAGTGGTGACCAGAGAGAGGGGGGACTAACAGGGCCTTGAACTCTGACCATGGCAGCGAAATTGCGAGCAAAATCGACGATTTCGGGCAAACCCATGTGCGAAAATTGCTGCAGAGGTTCTGATAACTGGTAGAATTCAAAATTTTCCAGAGTAAAAATTGCTTTAATTCGATTCTCTAGTCCTTCGAAGGTTGAAGCAATGAAGATTCAAAAGGACGGGACGACGGTCATATGTGGACTGAGGTTTACGACTCTCGAGGCAACGAAAATTTCTTTTCCCCCCCCTCCTGACAGATTCCCCTCCCTGCCCCACCCTTGTCTCCCCATAAAAAAGACCGTTATACCCCCCTCACCCCTCTCTCTCTCCTTCTCTCTCTCTCTCTTTCAATTAGTTTTTTTAGATTTGTTTCTTTTTTTTAATTCTTTTTTTTTATTCTTTTTTTCCAGTTTTGTGTATTTTTTTTAGTCTCTCTCTCATTTTTTTTTACTCTTTCAGTTTTATGTATTTTTTTTAGTTCCTCTCTCGTTTTTTTTACTTTTGTGTATTTTTTTAGTTTTTTTTTTTTAGTTTTGTTTCTTTTTTCTTTTTTAATTTTGTGTGTTTTTGTTTTATTATTATTATTTTTTTCAGTATTGTGTATTTTTTTATTTTTTTTTATTTTTTTATTAGTTTTGTTTCAAAAATAAAACTAAATAAAATTTACACAAAACTGGAAAAAAAACTATAAAAAAAATTACACAAAACTAAAAAAAATTAACAAAACTAAAATAAAAAATACACAAAACTTAAAAAAATATATTAAAAAAGAAAAAAATAATAAAAAAAGAAAGAAAATTAAAAAAATATTAAAAACTGAAGGAAAAAAACTCGAGAGAGAGAGAGCAGTGTTTCATATTTTTAATTTTTAAAATTTTTATAAATAATGACTCTTAAAATTTATAATTAAAAAATAAAATATATATATATAACATATAATAAAAAAATATTTATCCAAAAAAATTTTAAAAATTTAAGAATGAGAAAATGACAAAAAAGAAAAAGGGCACAAAAGTAAATTTGGAAGTGGGACCCAGGAGGGGTCTGACATGGGGAGGGGAAAAGCAGCTCCCGAAATGGAAAAGAAAATTTCTTTTCCGACAGATTCCCCTCCCTGGCCCCACCCTTGTCTCCCCATAAAAAGACCGTTATACCCCCCTCACCCCTCTCTCTCTCCTTCTCTCTCTCTCTCTTTCAATTAAAGAAATGACGATGTAGCAGTAGTCTTTTCAATTTTTACACGCTTTTCCCTTTTAAAAGATTTTGAGAACTCGGTTTTTGGGTTGTTCTCCTAATTACAAAAGAGTAATGCTATCGGTACACTTAAGTTGTACCCCAAATGCACACCTGATGAGGTGGAGCATTTAGATTGGCTGGATGTGGGGTCTACCCAATCTTTTCAACCAATCCAAATGCTCCACCTCATCAGGTGTGCATTTGGGGTACAACTTGGGTGTACGCATTTTCCATTACAAAAACATAATTTTAACATATAAAAATTAAAATAAATAAAAAACATTGTTTTTTTCTTTAAAAAAAAATCCTTTTTAAACACGCTTAGTTTGTGTTTGATTTAAGAATTTAGCGAGAGAAGAAAATAGACATGAAAAAGTTATTTTATAGAGAATTACTTTAAAATTTTTAATTTTTAGTCGTTTGACCATGAGAACATATTAAATCATATTATTTTAATTATAATAAATCTAATCTTATAGTTTTAATCCGGTAACAATTTAAATCATTCGTTCATTTTTATCTATTTAAAGTTAACGGAATCAACTAGTTCTCATTCAAAATCCACAAAAACGGCTTTGTATAAGACAAATTTGCTACCCCTTTTAAATCCCTAATTGAATCAATTAACAAGACAAATTTAAAAACTTGAGTTTTATATTTATTTAAAGATACTAATTTTTTTTATGTCATTTTTTAATGAGAATTATTCAATTTGGGCCCAACAAGAGAAAAACCCTATATAAAGTTGTTTTCGTACATTTTGGGCGAGACACAGTTGATTTCGTTATCCCTAGACGAAGATTAACAAATATTTTAAATTATTATCAGATTAAAACTATAAATTTTGATTTGTTATAGTTAAAAAAATAGAAGTTAATTTATTTTTATGATCAAACGCTATAATTTTTTACATAATTCTTTTTTTTTTTTTGGTAAGTAATACTTCGGGACCATTAAAAATGCAAGGTGAGATCACTGTAGTGTTTACATTGCTAAACGATTAGGGGAATAGAAGATCTAATCTTCGGGCACATCAGCTGTGGAAATTTTTTGGGCGGGTAGATGGAGTGCTCAGAAAATCGAGGTTTGTGCTATCCTTCTTGGTAAGGCATTACTTCATAATCGTAAAGGTGTGAAGAATAAGGATTTGAGGATGCTGCGGGAGGCTTTCTTGCATGGAGTGTGTGGGGTTTTGGCTCTGTTTTGTTAAAAACGATATCGTTTTATATTTAAAAATGTATAGCCCCAAAACGATGTCGTTTTGGGACCGAATTTTTTAAACACAAAACGACATCGTTTTGTCTCCCCGCAGTGACCCCAAATCCGAAGAATAAGGTGTGCAAAACTGGCAAAGCATATCTAAGACTCCTGAATTTTATTGTATGCGCTACTGTAGCTTCGCTTCATTTGTGTGATGTGATTTATAACAATTGTAAATAAAACAAATAACTATATGGATACAGGATTTGGAAGGAAGCTTTGTTATATTAATGAAATAATTATACTTGCAAATTATTTTTGAACTTGAGTAAAACTTTCCAATTGAGGCTCCGATACTAATAATTACAAACAAGTCAAGGAATGTAAGTACTAAGGGGTCGTTTGTTTGCCAGATTATATTCTATGAAATATAATATATTGATGGATATAGCGTGGATTTGAAAGTACTAGAGATAACTAAAAATATGCATATACTGTCCATTAATGTTATTTCATATTTGTTTTGGGCCAGATATAAATCTGTAAATGAAGAATAAAAATATTAATGGACAAAGTAACTCTTATCATTTTTCTTATTTTTTCATTTCTAAACCCAACTACTACTAACAATTATAATAATAAGTGAGCTCATATTTATGTATATTTATATTTTTTTTCAACTACAAAGAATAACAAGTTTTATTTAAAGCTTGAGAGTATGAAAAATCTTTATTACAAAACAAC
>BRYF01000018.1:20277342-20282342 GCA_030159135.1 Actinidia polygama
CTGCATATTAGGAACTGGGCCATGATAGAGAATTGTCTCTGAGGTCTTTTATTTTTTAATTGGTTTCCAAATATGGAGAATTAAAATTGCTTCTTCATGAAGATTTATGTTTTTTTTATAGGATCACTTATTTTCACGTGGTGTTTTTATTAACTTTCTTTAAGATTTTAATTTGTCCGGAAAAAAAAAAGCAAAATCGGATATTGTATTTTCATTGTGTTGTTACTCGTACGTATAGGAATAGCAATGTGGCGGACATGTTTTGCTTAAATCACACCACGTCCTAAACTCATGATAGTATTGTTGTGCTCAAAACAAATAACCGATCACACACAAACACAACATAGAGAGAAATCACCAATCCACTATTCAAACGAATAGATTACAAAGGAGACTCACCTCTCGACTCACCTTCTTATCTGTCTTGCCTCTCAATCTCACAGCACTCTCACAACACACACATATGCACAACACTTTAAAATTTCAGCATCCTGCCCTCCCTTTTATAAACAAAGGGAGGAGGTGGTAGATTCCTAACAGAATACCTAATTATTATCCTAATCTAACTAGGAAAACAAAAAAATAAATACTCTAAAAGAGTTCTATATAACTCGAGAGTTTCATTATCACATGGACACTCCATGTGAGCCCCAACCGGGCTTGGGCTTGGCTACTGGGCTTGAACTCATATAAGTAAACTTAGACTCATTCAGATAGGCTGGACTCAACAAGTATGATAGCACAAATCACACCCTCATTTACAACTACCCCCGTCCCATCTAAGACATTTTTGTCACTTGTTTGATTTTAAAAGTATTGTTGTATACTGAAAAAATATAAAATTGTATAACTATAATAAAATAAAGGGTTTCGATTTTTATACTCATCTTTTTACATTCTACACTTTAAATTTTGTCTTTATTAGGTAAAATTACGAAAGTACCCTCAAAAGTCAATATAAAAGAGAATGATATTTTTATAATTTTACCTAATAGAGACTAAATTTAGAGTGTAGAATGTAAAAAAAAAAGAGTGTAGAAATCAAAACCCTAAAATAAATACATATAACTAACTATAAAACTTATAAACATAATGTCTCTTAAAGAAAGCCTTGAAAAGTAAGTTTAATAATAATAAAAAACTCAAACCCTTAAATATATGGGTATTTCTGTAATTTCAGCTTAATTAGGTTGGGGCGAGGGTCAGGGTCCCACGACCAAACCCAAACCCACTCAAAATCCAAGCCGCGTTGAAAAATCTCCTCCATACTCCACCCCAAACCCGACCTAATTAAACTGGTGTGATAGAACACTTTTCAAAAAGATTGTTCAATTGTTTTCTTGAAACTTTAAAAAAAATAAATCAATATTTAAGACAACATTAGAAATATGTTTTTTGTTTTTTTTTTCAAAAAGTTTTTCAGAATATATGTTCGTAAAAATTGATTATGAAAATATGAACCAAACGGGTCATTTGTCAGCTTCTCGTTATAATCTTTAAAAAAAAAAATATTGCTAACCACTTCCAAAAATCTATTGTTAAATTTTTTAAATTATATAAATATATGTCAAAACACATAAAAAAAAATATATAAAAATATTTAAATATTCGTAAAAAGTTTGAATTAACCATTGGATAGAAAAACCGTAAATGAAAACATTTTATAAACTGCAACCAAACAGGGCGGTAAGGAAGGACAGAGGGATCCAAAGTTGTGCTCATAAATGTTGTACCCTGGTACCCAGATCTTACGACATCAACTTTACCCACACGCTTTGTCAGTCAAAACAGACGAATTCTAGAGTGGACCCCAACCCAACAGCAACAACCGAGTCAACCCGAAACACAGCCCGAGTCTACGCTGACCCGTCAACCCGACTCGTCTGTCTCCCAGAACTCGGACACCCACGTAGGCACCCTGCCCTCGTGGGGCTCTGTAAACTCTCTCTCTCTCTCTCTCTCTCTCTCTCTCTCTTGTTTCTTTGTCCTGACACAACGACCACAGTTTTCACCAATTTCCACCACCGCTCCAACAACTGCTGCCCTTTATCCGCTACCCGACACCAAACCCCACTCTCTGACCACACGTCACCCATATATCATATCACAACAATCAATCCATACAAAGTGATCTCCTTTACACTACTAAAATTACATAGAGACCCTCTCTATTATCCGAAATTTCAAAACAACCCCTTCACTCTCTGTAAATCCGCTGGCCCCACGCCATTTGATATATGCTCCCTCTTGTAGTTTCTTTGGTAAATTATTAGTTATTGGACTATAAAGTGATTTATTTTTTCATTTAGCTTAAAAATCTAGGTCAAACGCCAATTTAACCAACCAAAAATTTGAGTGGACATCTAAAAAACTTAAGCCAAAGATGCCAAACTGGACATGCTACGATCTCCGTCCCATGTTGTCTATTTATATTTCTAATTTGCGAGTTTTCAAAATACTTTTAAACATTAAAATGTAAAGTATAATACTTATTGATTTTCTAATTTCTAAAACTCAATCTTACAAGACAGAGAAGATTGTAACAAGGTAAAAGTTAGCGTGGCAACGGCCCATCTAAAAAACGGACGACTAGTAGATCAGTCAAATTGTTACAAGATAATATAATGGTATTTGAGATAAGTGAGGTACTAAAATGTCATTTCAGATTAATAGAAGGAATGCAATGTGATTTAGGCTGTATGCATACACTGAACGAATAGTTTTAGTTGAAATTTCATAACAGAGGTAGGTTGGGAGATTATTCTCATGCCAGTGGAGTGATATTTATAATTACACTGCCATGGAATCTAATAGCGTAAAAAGGACGAGTCTACCCTCTCTCTCTCTCTCTCTCTCATTAGTCTTTCCCACTAGTAGTAGACAAGACAACATCTTTCTTTTCCTTAATTTCTTGTTTTTTTCATTAAATTAATTAATACCATTAATTGCTCTATATTTTATTTTGATAAATTATTTTTTTTATTTATATATTTTCTTAATAAAATGCTTCTGTCGTGGCAAACACTCTATTTCCTCCCCTTTTTTAGTTAATATAATAAAATTAAACCAATTCTTGTAATATAATAATTATTGATCGTACAACTATTTATGTATCTATTGCTCGATTTGTTTACAATTAAAAAAAAAGTTGCTTCCATTTCAAAAAATTACTTTCAAAAAATTAGTTGTACCCTTCATACAAATAACTTGTACTCCTCACAAAATTATATAATCGGTGGAAACACGATCAATATTTATTTTATCGCGTAACAAATTATTTTTTTGATAACTCGATATCTGGTCCATTAAACCGACTAATCCGATGATCAATCCCATAGTCCATAAGCATGAGTTTTATTTAAAAGTAAGTGTAAAACCTCGTATAAATTGACCCATCACAAAAATTAATAATACTAAGAGATACTGAGACAAAAGATTACTTAAAATTGTACGCTCGTGCTCCAATAGGCCTCATAAGTCATCGCTTATGTCTAAATTAATTTGCAAGCCCTGGATGATTTTTAGAGGTGGGGCTATCATATATGGGGGTGTAAAGTTATTCCTCATTTAGAAAAAAGCTCTAATGTTCACATAAAATAATAACCTCTCCACACAACAGACTAAGAATTTGTGAGCCATGACAAAAAAAATTTGACCAATATATAATGGTCCTTCCCTCTTCTTTTCACGGCCCTTATATGATATTCGTGTTAGGCCCAAGTTATTAAGTGCACAGTGCAAATGAAAACTTTTAATCGGTGCAACTTTGTATTTGAAAATAAAATTATACCGAACACACGTTTTATGTTTAAAAGATAAAAAAAAATGAGAAAGAAAAAAGAAATATGAAATTGTGACATTGACTGGTGGTGTGAATTGAGTTCAGGGGCAATTTAGTATTTTTGATAAAAGATTACATGAATTTTGAAATTAAAATTCTGACACCTCTCAGATGATATTAGCGCTTCAAAGTACCACTGATCTGAAGTTTCCCCTATATTTTAATTTGGCAGGCGCCGCTCACCATCGCCGTACAATAGGTAGGGCTGACGTAATACTGCACGACTTTGTGTGGGGAATGGAGTGGTCACATGCTGGCCTCCTGCGACACGTCTAATCAGGCGGCGGCTCCTCATCCTGTCCTCTCTCTCTCTCTCTCCTCTTTCCAAACTCCACACCACACCCAACTTTTGTCAGTAATTTCGTTTCCCTCCTCCTCACGAGTACAGGTTCCATCACATCTCTTCAAAAGACTCAAAACCATACGTTCCTGATGGGTCCCAAATGAAGGCTAAAATAGAGATTTCAACCTCAAACCCACGTTCATTTTGGAAATAAAAATGCTACATTTATCGCATTTGTTATCGAACGCACTAAAATAACGTCGTTTTGGATTTAAAAAAAAAATCGGTCCACTGACGAGCCACTGTTTTTTTATTAAATCTAAAGCAACGTTATTTAGGTGCGTTCGATAAAAAATGCGACGACTATAACATTTCTCTTTTAAAAACACAAAATGTAGTCTCAACTTTGAATTTTTAAATATAGAGTATTCACTATATTTTTAATAAAATTAATATTGTTAAAACTCAAAATGATATCAGTTTGGTATTTTGAATAAGAAAAATATATTAAAAATTGAAAAAAATGTTTAAGAAAGTATGAAACTATACTAAAAAATATTTTTTTGTCCTTTTTGTTAGCTGGAATTTAAAAATAAAATTAATATTAAATATATTTTGTTAAATTTTAATAATTTATAATTTAAATATTTTGAGAAAAAGTATTGAATAGTTGAGATTTTAAAAATATAAAGAGTTTTGCTAACCACCACTCAGTTGGTGGTGGTCCAGAAGTAAAAAATAATAATAAAAAATTACTTCTTATAAACTTTTCGTATACTTTAGCTTTTCTTGACCGACACCTAATGAGTGGTGATTTAATATTTTCTTAATATAAATGCGAAAAATTTGTGATTTTGGTTACAGTTAATAATATTT
>BRYF01000018.1:20297342-20299842 GCA_030159135.1 Actinidia polygama
GTGCACTACAACATGGTTAAATTGGGCTCCACAGGGCTAATAGTCCAATTCCACCATCAAAATCTGTTATCCAACGTGGTCATTGTGTCCTGCCACTAGAATTTGTTAGTTTTTTCGTAAAACAAACAATCCCCTTCCAATCTTCATTCTTTCCTGAAGTTTCTTCCACTTCCAAAGCCCTCATTTTCTTCAAAAATATAAATTCATTCAAAACTCAGGTTCATACAACCATCTCTTAGTATCTAATAAAGTGTCATGTGTAAAATACGAAGAGATCAAATTTATTATCCACAAACCAAACCAAATTTAAACTACCCAATTCATACAGAACATAGATTTACTTGATTGCAACGAGTTGGGTTTGAAATGATTAAAGATTTTATCATCTGATGGTTAATACCCCAAAATTTTATCCAGAAACTGAAACGAGTGGATTTCTAATTTTGGGTAAAATTCAAGACAAACTTGATCCATTGGCTCTGGGTTTCTGACGAATTCATCCATATTCACCAAAACAACACATGCATACAAGTATGGAAGAAAACAACAAGCAACGAAGAAAGAATTGAGAGAGAGAGAGAGAAGACCCGAGAGACGACATCATCCACGAGGGCAACAGGGCTATGGCAGTATCTGCAACTGTAAGATCTGCCTTGAAGCTCTACAAGAAACACCCTCCCCATATCCCCCCTTCTCTCTCTATATCTGCTGCTATCATTTACCCAAAAATGTCTGACTTGTCTCCATGCTTTGTTACGTTTGGAAGGGTAGGTGAGGATCGGGGGTGCCAAGTAAAATGGGCCCGTGATCCGCGAACCCGACCAAAACATATGGCCTGGGCCTGGGCCTGGGCCTCAAACTGTCTAACTAAGCCCGAAGCCTACCCGCCCGAACCAAGACCATACCCGCCCCTAGTTCTGTTCTTTCTTTCTTTTCTTTGTTTTTTTGTTTCCAAAATCATAAACAAACAAATAAATGAAAGGGAAAAACATATATAAAAAAACTGTTATTTTCATAATAAAATTAGAAAGTTATATCATGTTTTCATTTACTACTATTTCTCGTTTTGACTTTTGGACACGGCCTCACTGCACTTGACTTGATGGGCTTTTGATATGGCTCGCGTTGATCACACGGGGCGGCCCAAAAAGCGACAACGTTTTTGTTGGGGGGTGCGTGTGGGGCCCACAACACCGCTGCTTCCCAAACGCTGCCGGCGAGCCGGCCTCCAAATCCGACACGTCACCTCGTTACTCGGCCACCTCCGCCGTGCTCCTCAACCATAGACAAAAAAACAAAATAAAAGTATTTTAAATTAATAATTTAAGGTTTTTTTTTTCCAATCCAAATATACTAAAATTATTGGCACAGAAAACGGCACTCTTCGCTTGTATTTCAGAAAATTCAATACTCAATAACTCTACTTGAAAAATACCCTTCTAACGAACTTAAAACTATCAATATCAAGTTCAACAACGAATAAAAGGTGACCATTCGGTGTTAATCCATTTTCTTATATAAAAAACAATGCATAAGAAAATAATTATCAATATTTAAATGACAATAACATAAAAGATAAAAATTTCAATTAATATCTTAAGAGGATTTTTTTATAAAAAAAACTAGTAAATTCGTTTTTCTTTTCTCGAATTTCAATTTTTACTTTAAAAAATAATAATAGATAGTTTACTACCAATGTCGTAAATTTGGTGTCACACTCGCACACATTATGATGTTTTTCGAAGTTTTGTTCCTCATGGCATGAGTCATGACCCATGTCTTCAATGGGTCCCGTAAATCCAACATTGAGTAACGATATAAGTTTTTTTGGGGGACTGTATCGAATCTTGAAAATTATCGAATCCAAACGAATTGTTTACAACTCTATTTTATATATCACTACACTAATTTATAACAAATATTATTTTTTTATTAAAAATAATTTTGAAAAATTTGAAGATATTTTTTAAAATTCTTTAGAAAAATCTCAATAAACTAAATGGAAGAGAGCCATTCTTTTTTTGGAGAGAGGAAGAAAGACAACATTCCATGTCAATGCTCAATAAAGTACTCTAAGCTAAAAAATATCTTGTGAATGATGGAAGGTTGTGGTTTGATTAAGGAAAGATTGGGTTTTGGTTTGTGAAAAATTATTTAAAGGGTAAACTTCACTTCGCACCCTTGCACTTTAATTCAAATCCCAATTTTTCCTCTTTACTTCGAATTGAAACCCTACACTTTTAATCATCTGCCATTATTAAGGACCTTCAATAGAATTTCGCACTTTTTTTGTGTATGTTTATTTAGGAATGCTTTTATATTGTGCATAATAGGCTTTCTTGAATTTGAAACCATTTTATTCATATAAAAAGTTGTACTTTCACGAACACGTTATTTAAGATGTTATTTCTCATCATAGTTCATCCAACACATGCTATAGTGCTTTTTTCTTTCAGCATGTAGCATCCCGTCATGAAGTCTCCTCTCCGTGTTAGTACTT
>BRYF01000018.1:20304842-20309842 GCA_030159135.1 Actinidia polygama
TAGTTTTTTTAAAAAAAAAAGGGTAAATGTGAGAATGCAAAAATACCTTCTATACAAATAAATAAGAATTGTTAGTGCAATCCAATATTAATATCAATTAGTCCTTCAATACTGTTCTAATTACTAATTTCACCCTTTAATTTTAATTGCTTCATTTCAATTTAGTGGGGGAGATTTGTTTCACATGTTTTTCAAACGAGCTAATATTAGTTTCGAAAATGTTTTTCCAAATAAATGAAAAAAATGAATTGAGAAAAAGAATCATGGACAATTGGATAAAATACACTGACCTCAAGGGAGGCCAGTGTAATTTAATTCTTTAATCTTTTTATTCAAATACCGTAAACCAAGCCTAAGAATAGAAGCCTTACAAGTCTTTTCGTGAACCTAACCTCGTCCTAATCTTTCTCCTCGACTATACAAAGAATAGAGTCAAATTTACTTTTATCCCTTCGAGTTTCATTCAAGTTTAACTTTAGTCTTTATAGTCCCAATTTCAAATTAGTAAAATTTATAATTTATAATCAATCGAAATGTTAACCCTATGCCAAATTGTATTAGATTTAATAAAAAAATAGAATTACAAGGACTAAAGTGAAACTTGAGTTAAGCTCAAATGGGTAAAAGAAAAATTAACACTCCATTTTTTTAAGGAAATTTTTTAGTTTGTAATCAGATTTTTTTAGTTTTTTTTTTTTTTTAATTTGATTATGACAAAAAATATTTATTTTTACTTTCTAATTTCTCTTATTAACCCTTTTTTATAGGACTCTGTTAATAAGTGTCCTAAAAGTATTAATTAATATATTTAAAAAGATTGTATATTCTGCATGAGAGTGTGCAATTGTGCAATGTAAAAATTCTCTTGTTAAATTTTTTTTTTTAGAATTTTGTTAACGAGTATACAAAAATAATCAATTAACATTTTTAAAAATGTTGTACATTCTACATGAGAGTGTGCAACGTGCAATGTACAATTAATTTTAATATTATTTTTTTACAAAAGTTATTAAAAAGACTTTATATATATATATATATATATATATATATATATATATATTGAACTTCTTTTAATTTTTTCTTTTTTTTTAACTTTTAAATGCTTATAGGCAAAAAAATACAATCTTTTATATACTTGGGAGGAAAGTGGTATAGCCAAAACTTGATGGATTTTTTTAATTTAATTATTATTTATAATTTTTAAGCTAACAAGAGTAATTAAAAAGTAAAGAAATAATATTTTTGTTTTGAAATTAGACAAAAACCGAAGAAGTAAAAAATGCGATTATAAGTTAAAAAATTCTTAAAAATAAAAATAAGAGTTAATTTTTCTTTTATCCCTTTAAGTTTGACTCAAGTTTTACTTTAGTCCTTCTAATTCCTCATTTTCGTCCGAAAATCTAAAATCGTTGGGCACAGAATTAACATTGCTACTAATATTAAACTGTAAGGTTTTCTTTATTCATATTAAAACTATAAAGACTAAAATGAAACTTGAGTCGAACTAGAAGGGGTAAAAGTGGAATTGACCCGAAAGGATAGCAGCCTCATTATTTTGTGTGTGAGAGAGAGAGAGAGAGAGAGGGAGAAGTGGCGGCATTCATAATTGCGTGGTGGTTTCGCTTTTCTTAATGCCTTTGAACCGCTCGTTTGAGCCAGCAGGTGGGCAGTCGAGGAGCTAATTACGGGTTGACACGTACGGTAGGGCTGCAGTTACGCGTTTGGACTCTGGAGAGAGAGAAAGAGAGAGAGAGAGAGAGACAACCTAACACAACGCCGGCAAAACCGGCACAAGGTTTTGGGAATACCAGGAGGGTTTTAAGACAAAAGCAGTATCAACATCAGCCGACAAAATTCTAACACCACACGCTACTGAAGAATTCGTCCCAAGCACGCGCTGCTCAGCCGAATGAAGATAAATTATCCCAGTGGTCCTTGAGGTATTCAATTTGTAACACTTTGGTCTCTCACGTACTAATTTTCTTGATCTCATCTCAAACGTATCCAATTGAATTTTGAAGGCTTCACTCTAAGGTTCATGGGACTAATTTTTTTATATCAAAAAAATTTAAGGTCAAAACTCTTTTGATCATATCGAACAGATACCATTGTACTCCCAACACCCTTTCTTATTTCTTCCTCCACCCCCTCTATCCCTACTATCTCTGGCAACCACCACAAGATGTCACTTTTCGACCGATGGGCAACGACTTTGTAACGAACATCTGACGAACATTTTAAATATAACTTTCATTGTTCATTTTCGTAGATAAATCTATCTATGAAATGTTTAATGGAGGTTCATCATTGGTGGTGATGAGATGACATTTTTTATTGAATAATTAAGTAAATATATTTATAATTATCTATACATAACAAATTATATGAGTAATTAAGTAAATATATTTATAATTATCTATACATAACCACCGCATGAGGCCACTTTTTGACCGCTGATCGACGACTTTTTGACGAACTTTTTAAAGATAAATTTAATTATTTATTTTTAGAGATAAATTTATCTATGAAAAATTTATCGGTGGTTTGTCGTTGGTAGTGATGCGTTGATATTTTTTTATTGAATAATTATGTAAATATTTTTATAATTAAAAGAAGGCTAATATTATCTATACATAACAAATTATATGAATAATTAAGTAAATATATTTATTTCTTTATTTATAATCAGAAGAAAGAGAAAAGAAAAAAAAATGTCAGGAGAGAGAATAAAGCATTTATGTTTGGCACGCTACAATTCTTGGGTGTTTTTGGTTCGCTACTACGCAAATAACTAGTTTGTTGGAGGTTAATTTTGGAAGATTTCTCACATATTTAATTTCCTCTTGAGTTTTTTTTTTTATAAAAAAATATCATGATAGTCCCGAAGCACCTGATAATTTCCCAGTCGACACGAGTGGAACAATTGGACATCCTTGAAGATTCCGATCTTGAGCCTGTCTGAGATCATGTCGGCATGGATGAGATATTGAGAATGCAATCTTATCCAGAGACAAATCTCGAGCACCAGATCACCCAACGGCTCAGACACAACCACGTGTCCAACAAACAATTTTGAATCAAAGACAATTTTAGTTTGATTTAATTTAATTTTCAAATTAATTTTGAATAATAATATTTTTGTTTATGTATTAGTTATTTTTTCTATCGATTATCATTACGGAAAATTCGAAAATGTTTTTTAAATATTTTATCAAATATGCGTTCTTTTTTGAGAAATTATCAGAAAACAAGTTTGGAATATTATTTTAAAAAACTGATTTTGAAAACTAAATCAAACAGAATGTATTCTGAAAACTAAACCAATTACTTTTATAAAAATTATTTTTAAGAAAAAAAAATTATGAAGTAATTGTTCATTGAAAGAATTTCTTAAGAATTGAAGATAAATTTTTTAATATATTTTAAAAAGTACGTTGTTTTTAGAATTTTTTTACAGATGCGTCGAGAAAACCATTAACCAAATTTTTTTTTTAAAAAAACTATTATATACACACCATATTATATATACTAGAGGTTTGTCGTGTGTAACTTGAGCAGTGATCGACAAATAACATGATATTATTTTTTAAAAACAACATTACAAAAAATGAAGAGAACATGATTTGAAAAAGTATATATATTTACGAACTAATCAAAACATAATGCTGTCATTTTTAATTGATAAATAGATAGCCACATGATTATGCTACCATATAGTCCATACCATATGATAAGAATATACGTATTGTAAGATGATAAAATACTAAATACTAACTCTGACCGAGTTAAAGTAGGCATTGATGCCGAGTTGTTGCTCTTTAGCAAGCTCGGGCGGTGTCCTTGCGCCAGAGCTTTGTTAAGAAGTAACGGTCGACAGTGATCTCAAGGCATATCAGGGGACATAAAGTGACTTGCATGTTAGACTTCCCTCTAACAGGTCTCACGCTTATATCGAGACGCCGACACGATGGGTCAGTTACCAATCGTGCATTAGGGGTATGGCTGAGTCAGTCACCTATTCACTGACACAATAGTTAGCGCGTTCAGCCACAAGTGATATGATAATTGGCGCATCCAATCACACGCCGAACTATGCTATATAAGATCAGGCATTGTTTATTCACAGATGTGCAATTTCTTGCGCTCTAACCCTTAAACTCTCTCTCTCTCTCTCTTTACAAACACTTTGTATTCACTTGTCATCTAACTTGACCGTCGAATAGCCATTTTCAAAAACAACTCGGACGGCCGTTTTCACTGTTCCTATCTTACAGTTAGATCCAGCAAGCTTAAAAAATCATCCACCGTTGCCAGTAGTCGTGCAGCCATCGCAAGTGTCTATTTTTAATTTTCTCACCATATCTAGCATCTACACCACTCACAGGCACACCTATCTATATATATACATACACATTTATGAAATTCCTTATCACTATTCCCATTTATGAAGAAAATTGGTTGTTTTTTTCTTGTTCCATTTTTTAAATAAAAAGATGGGAAAAGAGAAGCAAACTAATTTTCGTTGACTTTAAGCATCTGTTTGATAGCAAAAGGATGATCGAAAGTGATAGAAAGAGAATAAGGAAACTATATATTCAAAATATGCATGGAAACATGTTGAACAAGGGTAAATTAGAAAAACACAAAACATTTCTTGTAACTTTCATGGTAGACGACAAGCCTGAGAGTTACAAGAATTTGAGTTTTGGGGTAGGGAAGTGATTAGAAACAGTTTTAAGTTCATATTGTATGGAAACAACAAGGAATGTTCTACTTAAATAATAATTTTTTTTTAAGGCAAGTTGGCCAAGTTTTTTTTCCCGATTTTTTAGCTACCTTAGGTTTCGATTTTTTTGTTGTCTTTAGCAATTTTTTTTAACTTAGCTTAAAGTTTTATTTTAATCCAATTCCTCTTGATGAAAATAGTCAGAAAAATCTAAAAATATTTATCTAATTTAAAAAAAAATACAAACAAAGCAATATTTTAACTCAATAAATTA
>BRYF01000018.1:20319842-20322342 GCA_030159135.1 Actinidia polygama
CGCGGCGTTGATCATTGGCATAATATATTGAGACAACCCACTAAGGTATGCTCACGAAAACTATTTCTTAATTGTTTCGTTTATGTACTTGAGACCTAAGTTACTAATCACATCGTGTTCATTTTAAAGATTTTAGGTAAGATTGTAGATGTAAAGAGAGTAGACAACGATAAATGTCAAAGTATAAGAAGAAGGGGCGTAAAGAGTAGATAAATGAGGTGGTAGCGGAATGAGAGCACGTGTATTGTGGTCACAAAATTAGTTGAGGACACCTCATCTACTGTAATTGTGCACGTTTCATCCATCGTTTTAACTTTTAACCCTTATTTTCAATTTGCTCGAATAAGAATAAATCATTTACAAACAAACTCGATTTATTTGAAACGACAATAGGTGGAAATAAGATTAATGACTTATAAATTTCAAAATACTTCTCACAAATAAAATTTTGGAAAATGAGGATGCAAAAATTAAGATTATTGACTTGTGAATGACAATTTCAATTTATATTGAGGCAATAATATAAAATAAAGATTCTATTTTAAATGAACTTAAATAACTAAATTGAATGAAATTAAAACCGAAAATGAACCAGGCCTCCCCTACTCATTTGGAATATGAATATTTCTATTTTCTTTTGATTAATTACGAATGTTTTTTATATTTGATAAATTGATGAAATTCAATTAATTTATTAGCGAAATAAGAATGAATGTTTTTGTCTTTATCAGTGGCACCGATACGTCGTCGTTCCAAGCACAAAAATCCCTACAAAGTTGTGTAGGTGGATTGATTAGGGTTAGGGTTTGCACGCCTCAAAGTACCTGAATCATAACAAAAAGCAACCCCCTCTCTCTCCAATTCCATGGCGTCGACGGCACAACAGCAGCAGCAGCAACCACCGAGCGGAGACGGCGTTTCGACGTCGAAGCCGGGGATGAGGAAGCCAGTGTTCGTGAAGGTGGATCAGTTGAAGCCAGGAACGAACGGCCACACTCTCGTCGTCAAGGTCATCAGTTCCGACACCGTACCGCAGAAGAAAGGCCGAAACTCTCAGATGCTCAGCCGCGGCGGTAGTGGCGGCGCCGGGCAAAGTCGCATCGCCGAGTGCCTCATCGGTGACGAGACTGGCACCATTCTCTTCACCGCCCGTAACGAACAAGGTCCTCTCTCTCGTGTATGTGTGTGGTCGGGATCACACACACACACATATATATATATTTGACTTCGGATATTCAAAGACACTGTGCTTACTTCCTTTTGCTTGGTCTCGACTTTTGCATATAAACACGAATTCATGGTATCTGCATAGCGAATTGAGGATTCGAGGTTGTACTATTATGAACAAATTTCTTGTGTATATATGCGGTGTTTTATTGTCCAAAGAGGAGATTAATGGCTTTCATGTCTTCGATTCATTGTTTCGATCTACAGTATTAATGATCTTTCAGATAAAGGCCGCAATGATCCTTAGCATTTTTGAATAATGTTGCCTTTTCTTTTGAAGGTTCTACTTGATGCGTAAATTGGAAGACAATGCAGTTCTCTTATGAAGTTGGAAATACACTATACTTCCATATATAGTTATCCAAACACACAGCAAGTCTTTTAAATACAATTTTCAAATGCAATTCAACTTGTCATCATGTTTGCTTTGCTTTTGCTCCGAATTATGACATTGTCAATTTTGTTTGCAGCATTAATGAGCACTTTAAGGGGCTATTGACATAAATTAAAAAAAGAAAATGAGGGGGTTATAAAGCAATAGTAATTGAGTAAAGCAATTTTCTTTTCTTCCTCAATTCATTGGAGATTGATCTGAATTAGGCAAATATTATGCTTATGCTACCATTTTTGTTAATATCCTCATGATTCTGGAAATGACAGAGACTACCCCGCAGTATATGAAACCATATTAAGGCTAATTACTTTTTTCTTGACAGAATCCACAAATACCCCTTCAGTTGACTGTCTGTTAAATGAGATGTTTGGAAAAAAACTGAGATCACAAATTTAAAATTAAAATAACACATTTATGACATTATGTATTCATCTAAATTTATGTACATATGTTTACTGAAAATCATAGATAAATTATGAATTTTTGGTGACGTGCAATGGCATTTTACTACATCCCCAGTATGCATCACTAATAATATGCTTGACCATGCCACGATATAGTTACTAAGAAACTCAATTTGATAGGTGAAACATGGAGTTACACTTCTGGTATGGTATATGATAGCCTTTTGAAAATTTGAAGAAAATGTTTCAAATACTTTTGGAAAATGATGAAGGGAAACTCCTGAAAAGTTAAAGGGAAAGTGTAAGAAGCTTTGTTGAAGCTACTTGGAATTTTAATGGAATTCTTATGGTTATGCTTTTGAGAGATTTATAGCAAATACATAAAAACTTTCTGTTTGAACATGTTTAAAAATGTTATAGGAGAGAATATAAAGAAACGTTGATACGACACACATAATTCTTAGCATCAGGTGCC
>BRYF01000018.1:20327342-20329842 GCA_030159135.1 Actinidia polygama
ACCATTATAAATCAATCGTAATGACATTTCGATGTTTAGTTCGATGGGAAGTTCATCTTATTTATGTAAGAAAGTTTAATTTTGTTATTGAAAAATTATTTTCTCACTAAATTAAAGGATTAAAACCACCTAAAAAAATAAAATGAGCACCAAAAATGTCTAGAACGAAACTAAAAAAAACAAAACAAAAAAGTCTAGAAGGGAATAAACATCATTTTGGAATTTTAGTTTGGTTACAATATGATTTATTTAAAAATATTACTCTCTAAATATATCCATCACCTTCAATCAGAACGACATAACTAGAAGGGCAAGACTGTAATTTAACAATACACTATTTTCAAACTTTATTTAAATAATTTGTTAAATATGATTTTGACACCAAAGCTTTTGTTCTCAAGTGGTCATATGCCTTTGGCTTTTGAACACGTCTAGAGATAAGCTTAGGTACCCACCTCACTCATCACAAAACATAAAAATGAGGTATTTTAAAATACCTTTATTTTTAATTTTATATTTTTATTAGAAATCAGATATATAATAATCTAATTTTGAGGTAATTAGTAATTACATTAAGAAATCTTATCCATTTTTTTTATATAAATTTATTAGAGTTTCATATTTTTTCCTCTTATGAATCGAGTTTAGAATGTACGATTAATATGAGTGAAAAAATTAAACTCCTAATTTGTTTTGGAATACTCAGCGAAGAGTTATTAACTTAAAATCCTTTTAACGTATAAATTGGTAATTGGATCACCTAATAGAGTTCGTTTTTTTTCTTCTCTTCTTTTCAATGGTGTTAAATTGTATTGAAGATTATACTTATTATAAGTCTGTCTTTGGATCAAGAGTTCAGTAAAAAAAAATAAAAATAAAAAAAATAAAATAATTATAAAATTCAATAGTCTCGAACAATTGGCTGAACGTGAGCCATCGACATAGCCCATGAGTGCCGAGGGCATTGAATTGTGCACGCCATGTTGGTGGGATCCATCATAGCGGAATTGGAGACAAATAGGGTACTTGAGCACTAGGAGCTAGCTTTCAGAGTGCTTGAAGGTTCTTCAGCCATGACAATGTCTGAGGGTAGAGGTGAGGACAGGGGAAGGTTTTGGACGGCGTAAGCAATTAAAATTGCTTTCTTGGCTTTGGGGGGTAGTAAAGTAAACAGAAGAAAGTGGTAGTTATTAGGATTTGGACTATATTGGTATATTTCAAGCATTTTGAGCCTGTTTTGATGATCCAAAATGTTCGAATTATAGATTTTATCGAGAAATTTAATAATGTGAAATCTCAACTTGATCTGATACAAATCAATAATCGATTAATATCAATTTATTTCAAAATAAATATGTATAATCTTGTGTGTCATACTCATTTATTAAGTTATAAAACGGTACTGAAAGAATACTAAATAATATTCGATTAACGTGATTTTTTATAGTACTGATATTTCCGACTGTATCTACAATAAAAAATAATTTAGAACATCAAGATAAACCCAAAAAATTTGAAATGCACTGATTCAGTCCAAATCCTCAACTTCAAGAAAGCCAGGTCCTTGTTTATTTGTAACTGTTGTATTACCCAGATCCCTACATTCCCACTTTTCACTGTTATGCCCCAACACAATGATGAGTGCCTCTGGAACTGTATTATGGGGTGTTCGTACTGTTTGAATGATATTGAACCATATTGTACCTCTTGCGTTTAAGCTTCTAAGAAAATAGGTATCTAATAGTAACGAACTACAATTTTTGCTCACGTGGACTCGCGGTGAATGTCTTGTTAACCTGTATTTAGAGAGACGGTTTTATAAAAATGTACAACCGTTTCAAGCTTGTTAAAGGAACTTGCTAAAAAATTCAAAAATGAATCCATAACCTTTTCCCAATTCCTATCCCACATCCTCCTTAAAAATCATCTTCCAACCAAATGTGGGATTCAAAGTTGAAGTAAAAAAAACTCGAAGAAAAATGAAGTCTTGAAGCTTAAGCTTTGGGCACAATCAAAGGTGAATAAAGATCAAGTCACTCCACCAGTCACGGGGGATAAAATTCAGAATTGGCATGTGTAATTTTTCCTTTTGGGTTTTGGATTTTGGCCCCACTTTTATGACTTTACCATCCTTAACCCTAGAATTTTTTTTATAACTCAATATACCCACTAAGTCTAATTGGGTATGAAAGAGGCATATTTATGGCCCTATAGTTAATCGTCCGACAGTTTTTTAATATTCTAAGAGGTTGTTTGGCTGGAGGATAGAAGAGCCGGATAACTTTTTCCCCCTTCTTTCTCCATCTATCCGGTGTTTGGATGGAGAAATGTCTCTCGGATAATTTTTTCTCCCAGATAACCTTTCCCCTAGCAGGCGGATAGAGGCGGATAATTTTTGGGTGGCCCTCCCCCTTCCCAAAACTTATCCGGGCGGATAGCAGATTTCTCATTCTCGATCGGTCGGGCTCGATGCTGGACAGTTCGGGCACGAGACAGAAAA
>BRYF01000018.1:20399842-20402342 GCA_030159135.1 Actinidia polygama
TCCAGTCTCAAGTTTAAATTTCATAATTGCCATCAATTTCCGACCCGTCCTCAAGAAAAAAAACGTCTATTTTCCTTCTTGTTATTATATCATGCTTGACATGCCTTCCACGTTGTAACTTAACTTTGATGTTGCGAGCAAGGGAGGAGTTGCGATCTTTGCTTAATCATTGCCCAACCCAAGTCTTAGGTCATGTTTGGGGATAGTGACAGAGGCAGAATGTTCCATAAGGAGAGATTAAAAGAAAATTTAATTTTAGTAACGATCGAGTTAGACCAAGGTTATTTAAATTTTAAAGGAACCAAACTAGGGTAATAAATTATTTATTGGGAGAATTACGTAAAAATCTACAGAATTTGATCATGAAAATAAATTAAATCATGTAGTTTTACGTTAGTTTTCATCTACTTAGAGTTAACGGAATCAACTGATTTTCACCCAAAATGCCGTGAAACCACATCGTATAAGAATTTCTGTTTTTTAAATTCTAATCAAACCATTCTCATTCTAAAACAACATAAAAATATAGACTGTTTAAATAAATACAAAATCTAAACTTTTTAATTTGTCTTGTTAATTGATTTAATTAAAACTTTAAAAGGGATGTAGCATTTTTGTTTTATCTTTTAACAATGATGGTGATGGTAATGGTGATGGTGATGGTGATGGTGTGGGAAAATGCCTATTCCTAATTGAACAACACAATAATCTCTTCCACAAATTCTATTTGTGGATCAATTTGAAAAGCTGGTTTTGGAAATATAAATTTGATTGGAAAATGCGTCTGGGAAGCGTCGAAGGATAACTTGAAAGAAATTAAACAGAAAATAGTAAGAAAATTTAAAAAATTCAGGGGAGTTTTTATGGGATATTTTGTGTTTGAAAGATTTGTAGCAAATATTGAAAATATATATGTATATTTTCTTGTGAATTTTCTTAAAATGACCTGGAAAGTAAATCTAAAATTTTCAACAAGCGAAGTTGAAAGTTATTTCCAAACTTCAAAAACCGTTAAAACATCCAAATCTACATTACTCAATAATCTTTTACAATAAGAAATATAAAGTTTTTGTTTCGATTCTTAATTGTATTTTCTTTTAGGTCAGAAACGAAGTAATAAAACACACAACAATATACGTAGTTCGACAAGTGTGTCTATGTTCACGGAAAGGAGAAAAATAAAACACTATGGAGAAGTGGTAAACTTTCAAATACTAACTCAAGAGTTCAAAATATAAAGTTTTTGTTTCGATTCTTAATTGTATTTTCTGTTAGGTCAGAAACGAAGTAATAACGCACACAGCAATATACGTAGTTCGACAAGTGTGTCTACGTTCACGAAAAGGAGAAAAGTAATACACTTGGAGAAGTGGTAGACTTCCAAATACTAACTCAAGAGTTCAAGCCAATTTAAGAGTTATAATCCTATTGAGAGTTCTAATTAACTAGAGTTCTACTCTCACATGGATACTGACAAACAAAAAAAAAGTTAGATAATCCAACGTTAGATCCCCTAATTTTTTATATTTTTTTCCCTCACCAAATCAATGATACAACCACAACCTTATATTTTTTATTCATGTTTCGCCATCTGTAGGTTGTGTTTGGATCGAAGATTAGGTAAGAAAAAAAAATTAAAATAAAGAAGGCAAATAATTCAATGTTCCCGAAAGATTAGATCATCTAACTTTTTTATTTTCATTTTCTTTTCGCTCACCAAATACTAAATCCAAAATTCAAATACAAACCTTATGAGTTGGGTCTCCAATTCTGAGATCTATGGGCTTGTAGCGTATCTTCTCTTGGGCTTCGTTGCATTACTGTTTCTCTTTAAGCCTGTTAAATTGGCAAGGTAGGTAATTTGGAGTTGGTGCCCAAGCCCAAGAAAAGTCATATCAAGCCCAATATTTCAAGCAACAAAACCATCTCTCTCTCATTCTGATCAAGTTGGTGAGGACCTTATCTATCACTTTGTTTATTTATTAATTAATTTATTTATTTTGAAGAAACACTTTGTTTTAATAAAATATAAATATGTACATCGTAAAACACGATGACGCGTTTAATTCAACGAATGAAGAACACAATACAAACGTGGGGACAAGATCACCTATCTACTGTCTACTAGATTGACTTTTTTAGTAAATAGTGAATAAAATTAGTGCAAGATTATATGTTTTGATAGCTGTTGTCTTTAATTAGTATCTTGTATTATGTACTAAGTAGTAAGTAGTGCTATTCAAGCCGACAATCGCAACAAAACCAAGTGATGTAGATTTGGAGTTTTCAATTAGATTGGTGGCAAAGGGATTCGTAACGTTGAGCAATCAGTGCTCGATATGTTAATCAGCTTATAGCTGATTAATAGTGCCACCTTGTCCAAGATTTTTCTCATGTATGATCATGTTTCCAAAAACATAAGAAATGCTTTATTTTATTTTATTTTTACTATTTTGTGGATTAATGAAGCCATCCTTTATTTGCATAACCAACAGTAACA
>BRYF01000018.1:20414842-20419842 GCA_030159135.1 Actinidia polygama
TCTTATGTGTTTCTTTTTTAATTACAAATGTTACCTTCTAAGTTTTCTTTATTATAAAATGGGTCTTAAGTTTTTTTTCTTCTTTTGGTGAAAACGCGCAATTGTCTAACAATAAAATAACAAATCTAATTTTTTTTGTAATAAAAGTGAATATCTTTGTTATACAGACGTATTTGACATTCAACACAATCTGCTATAGGCATAAGATAAGATAGAAGATGTCTAAGATATATTTTTGTATCATATAATTTTTGATTAAAATATTCACACGAGAAATACATGTTTTTTTTGTCTTTTTTTTTTGCATTTTCATTAATATTTAACGAATATAGATGGAAGACCACATTTTAAAATTAGACATCCTATCCAAAAGCTATAACCTTAATTTTTTTGTACATATGAAAAACTTCCCCCCTTTCTTTTGTTAATTTCAAAGCTTAGATTTTATTTTGTTTTTAATCCTTTTTGTAACGTTATGTTTGGATCTCGAATTAGTGGAGAGAAAGAATAAAGAAAGAAAAAAATGAACGTTATGTTTGGATCTCGAATTAGTGGAGAGAAAGAATAAAGAAAGAAAAAAATGAAGACAAATAGCTTTGTTTTTTATTTCTTAATAATCTAAGAAATGATAATAGTAAAAAAAACAAAGAGTATTTCGTATTGTACGAGCGAAGAAATCGGATATATTTGAAATTCTAAAATGATATTTTTTGATAATTTATGCAATTGAAATTCTTAGAATGACAAAGGGAAAAAATGGAAAAAAGCAAAGTTATGCAATCAAGGAAATAGAAAGCAGAATCTATAAAGCAAAGAAGATTAAATTAAAGAAGGTGATGGGTACGTAGAGGAATGTGTACCTAAAAAACAAAATCCAAATTTAGCAAATTCTGGTAGGTACATTGAAACTAGTCTTGGATAATGAATTTGCACACATCATCTCAAATTAGATTGTTTTTTGTGGTCAGAGGGAGAGATAGGGGTCCTAATTGTGGGGCCAAAATGAAAGGGGAAAGTAATACAGGGGTGGTCATTCAAAAAATAGAAATGGAAATTACTTGGAACTTCAAACCTTGCTATCATGTTTTTTATTTTGTAGATCCTTGCATTCATATCAATAATAGTGTAGAAGAAAAAAATCAAATTGATTTGATTTTTTTTATTATCATATTTGCCTTCTAAAATTATAATGATGGCCCATATAATGAAAACAAACATAATAAAACCGTGTTGCTAGCTATACTCGTCGACTTACAAAATAAACAACTCATTATTACTAATATGGAACCTCTGACAAATCGCAGACCCAAACTAAATGAGTGTAACAAACTAAATTTTAGCGATAATAAAATTGCAACTCCACAACATACACATGGCATAGAGTAATCACGTGTCGGATCTGGAGTCCCCGTAATACCTCGAGGCAACCCAATTCAATAGTGTCATTTCTATTGGCTTACATTGACTTATATTTATAATTCGAATTGTTCATTTTATAACGTTTGTGGATCATAAAATCTATGAAAAAAATAAGTCAATTGAATATCATTAGCCACATAATATTTATTTTATAATTTATTTCTAAAATCATAATTGTTATTTATTATTTTTTAAAATTAATGTGTTCAAATCATGTCACTATTTATTTTTAATTAATTTTATATTTTATAAATAAAATACTCAACGAGTTTTAAAAAATCAACGTGCACGTGCGTGCATAGTAAAAATTTGCAATTATAGAGAGATGCGTAGGGTAGGGTATTCGATAGTAGCAAATCATAATTCATAGCCCCACCAGACCAAACTTGCTAGCATCAAACACCAGACGTAGCCCACGCGCCATAACCAACTAGACGAACAGACCAACTTAATTTATCTTTTATTTAAAAAAAATTAGAATTCATGTGTTTAAGCAAAATGTCTTTAAATAATATTAATTTATCCATTGTGTAACTTTTGCAATATTCAAATTTAGAGTACGACTACAAAACGGTTAAGGAAAATAATGTGATAAAAAAATTAGGTTTTCAATATACTTTTCACATATTTTTATTCATATTTCACACTTCTTAACAAATTTTTGCACCTTAATTATTCCCGATTAGGCTGTAATTAGCATTTGCCTATACTTGTTAAAGAATGAATAGTGATTGGTATACACCAAAAAATGGGTGTGTACAAGACACCCATTTTGCTCTCTCACAAATAAGTGGGATCCACCCTAATTAGGATTTTTAAAAAAACGTAAAAATCCTAATTAGGGCGGGTCCCACTTGTTTTGTGAGAGGGCAAAAATGAGTGTGTTTTGTACACACCAAAAAATGGGTATGTACCTATCACTACTCTTAAAGAATTTGGACTTGCTAGTTTGTCTCGCATTGCCTATCTAAACCATCTAACCTTGGTATATCTCATCATCTAGAGACTACTGCACTTGTTATCATATTAGTTTTAGATCGCACGTCTCAATCCTTTTTGATAGGATGAAATACGCATGAATTTCACTTGCTCATTTTTAGATGGTAATTTTATCACTATTTGTCCTAGTGATTTGAACAAAGTTCACTTTGGTTTCTAAAAATAAGCATGTGAGTTTTGAGTGCTTCATTTCTTTTCAAATTGTTAACAGGTATTAATTAGGGGATTATATTGTAACTAACGAAATTAAAACAATATGGGCCTAATCGTTTAAACTAAAACTGTAAGGATCACAACAAAACTCCAGTCAAACTACATAGACCAGTTATGAAATTAACCCCAAAACAAATTAAACAACCCAGTCTTCAACCCATAGACCACAGGAGTCACGAGGGCTCAGTTTGTAATTATTAAGATAGTGGAGTAACTAGAAAAAATAAAGAAATTTTGGAACCGGTTGACAACTTTCACTGTTCCCATTGACTTACTTTCTTACCATTGCACATCTCTCTCTCTCTCTCTCTCTCTCTCTCTCTCTCTCTCTCTCTCCTGCCTGCACCTGATAAACATCCCAAATACACCAAGACTGTCTATACCATATCCATGTCTCTCTCTCTCTCTCTCTCTCTCTCTCTCTCTCTCTCTCGAATTACAGTCTTGTTTCATTTGAAAGTTCCCACTATTTTTATGCAATGTTTTTTCACTGTTACTCCTGAGACAGAGAATCTTGGATGTGGATTTGATCGTACGGGTGGGGGTGGACGGTGGGGGTCCCACCGCTTCATATTTGGCGCTATCGCAAGTCCCATCATCTGGGAAATGCGTAAACGGTAGGCTTACCAACATGGGTTCAGAGCGAATCTATCACAAGATGTGCCACATGTACGGCCACAAAGGCGTTATAGCTCCAGTCTCGCGATGTCTTTTGTGATTTTATGGGAATCGGGGTGACTCGGAGATGGGGTCACTGTCGGGTTGTTGTGACCCCAAAACAATGTCGTTTTGTGTAAAATTACATAAAATGACATCGTTTTGGCCAAAAAAAAATTAGCACAAAACAACATCGTTTTGGGGCAATACATTTTAGGATATAAACGACGTCGTTTTGAACCGAACGCATCCAAAACGACGTTGCTTTGAGCTCCCTGCACGCGCACTGCAGGGAAGCTCCCCGCAGCATTCCCGAATCCGATTTTATGCGCGCCAATAAAAGTAAATATTTTTCATGTACAGGGTAGTGCTATGGATACCCCTAAGTTGCACTCTAAATGCACACTTGGGTGATGTGAAGCATTTGGATTGGCTGGGTGTGGTGTCCACCCATTCCTTTCAGCCAATCCAAATGCTCCCCACACAGGTGTGCATTTGGGTTGCAACTTAGAGGTACCCATAGCATTTTCCTTTGCATTAAGTTTTATTAAATGAGAAATGTTATAAAACGCCATTAGGGCAGTCGATAGTGTATAAAAAAGTGTGAAATATATATTAAAAATATATGAAAGTGTATTAAAAAATATAAAATGTGCATCAAAAAATAATTTTTTTATCATTTTGTGCTCCGTAACGACCACCCTTATGGAGGTCGATAGCACGACTCCAAGACCTTTATTAAATTTATAATTGCTTTGATTTTTTATATTTTTAAATTTTTTTATTATCTAAATTTGTAAACCTAAAAATTTATTTAAATTTAACAAAATAACCCAAGAGTAAAGACAATAAAAATTAAACTAACTTGTCTGAGTTTTTTTTTTCTCATTTTCAATAAACTTTTTATCAAATTAAATAAAATTTCTTTAAATTGCACAACATATAATTTAAGGGTAATTGATGTAATTTAAATGGGTATTAAAGAAAAGGCCAACCATCCTAGAGTTACTCCGTTTTTGACAGATTCACATGGTTTTTACATAATCGGTCAGTACTCAATTTATATAATGGTAAGAGATTCGTATTAGTTTCAAAGTGCACTCTAAATATTGAACATGACTCGTTCAAGTCTAAAAAACTTGTTTGTACCAACTTTTATGCTAAGGGGCGTGTGGAAAGAAAAATAAAAAATACTTGGGGCAGTGTGACTCGTGTCTTGTTCATAGCCCCAAATGGGAGACGCATGTCCAACTTAGACAAGGATAGGTGGAAAATCCAACCAAAAATAGAAGGTTGATGTTCATTTTTTTTAATACAGGATTTTAATAAAAAAATAATGTACTAAAACATTTTTTATTTATTAAAATATTATTTTTATATTGTTCTTATAGTATTTTGCATATAAAAAATATTATTTTCAACTCTCCATATTAGAAAAACGATACAAAAAAATGAGAACTTAAATTCAAGTCAATAACTCAAATCTCAAGGCTAAAAGATAGATTTTATTTTAGCCGTTCAATAAATTAGTAAAACGAGGCTCAAGGAGAAATTATTTAGTGCTCCTAAAGCAAAAATCCTGATGCTGTTCTAAATTTTGAATGATTGATTTATATAATAAGATTTATTATTTTTTTATTTGATGTAACCAATATATATAAATATGTCATTCATTCACGGGCAGAATGCTGGAAGAGCATTCAAGATCTAGG
>BRYF01000018.1:20457342-20459842 GCA_030159135.1 Actinidia polygama
GGAGTATACTTCAAACTTATTAAACTCAAACTTAATCGGGTATCGGGTAAGTTTCCGAGTTCGGAGATTTTACCAATACTCGAATATTAAAAAAAAAGTAATCTAAATGTCAATCTCAAAATAAAAATTTTACTTATTCATACATCAAATTCCAACCTTACTTTATATAAAAAAATATATATATTATAATTATACGGCATTTGAATATTTTTTGTGGTAAATTAGAACCAAAGAAACTTCATTGTCGAGCTATCATAATAGAATGTAAAAGGATACATCAAGTCATTCGGATGAAATTTTGTGGAATTGCTTTAGCTAATCAATTCTGAGAGAAAAATTCACACACTACTTTTTTTTAAGTAGATGAACAAATTTGTTTTCAATTTTAAAATCAATACTGGTTATGTGCAACAAAAATACAGTAAAAAAAATATAAAAATAAAGAAATCCCATTTTCAAACCACCAAAATAGAAAGAAGAAAAATAGATCTAGTGATTTCGATGAAATCAATGCAAATCCTATTTTAAGTTTTCTTTGGAATCCAAATTGCCTAAGTGGATAAGTTGATGTCATTCAAAGAGAGTGAATCACGTAGGATTGCACTTTGAATATTTCATATGAAAACCAATTAGTATCCAGTAAGAGAAGGTAAAGTTTTTTATGGCATTCACATCGCACTCTACCTGAGCACATTCTAAGAACCGTCATCCGGGTAGAACGACATTGTTACATCCCAAACAAATAATGACCTAGATTTAGGCCAAAAGACATAATAATGGACAATATTCTCGTTATATTCATTTCCAAATTCACCCTAAAGTATAAGATATATATGAGATCCTATCTCCGAATCCACAGTACTAGAAGTTCAGCAAATACCACAAAGAGCACAACCTTAGTTCTCTTTGGGTTTTCTACGAACAAGTACCGAACATACAACAGGTTCAGAGAAATAGAGAAAGGAAAATGGTAGCATCCGTCGTAGAAGATGGCTTAGGGGTAGCTATCCCATGGAAATGGATTAAGCAAATGATTCTCTATTTTGATCCAAAATTTTCCAAATTTTAGGTGGATATATATTTTAAATTTATTTGGGAGGAGAAAGAAAAGATGAGGTCATTTTTGTCTTTCACCAGCAACTCCTAGTGGATAATGTATCTGGGGGAAGATTTTTGGGACCCATTTTGATCTTATAATACGTCTATTTTTTTAATTTTTTTTGTATGTTCAAGTTTTGGAAAGAATGATGAAAGAGTACTGTTATTAAACACCAAAAATGGTGCAATTTGATATTAGGATAGTGTTATTGATAGATCTTTACAAAATATTTTCCCTCCACCTGGTCAAAACCCACCTAGTTTTACTTTGTTCTACTTCATCACATGTACAATCTCCCAATAAAATGGATGACAATTTTATACCGTACACAATTAGCTTTCAGATATAATAAAATGGAATAGCAACTATTATCGGGATCGGCAAAAAAAATAGTTCTTTCCCGAGATTAGCAATATTATGAAGGAAAATGCATATTATGGTACACGATGTTTGGTTGAGTTGGACTTGACGACCGTTATTATTAAATACATTATATTTTTGTTTATAACTTTTTTATCCTGTCTCACTCTATCCCACCATATTATCTCGTTGTTAAGTTAAGTTGAGTAACCAAATGTGAGATAAAAAAGTCCCATGAATAATCAATAAAATCCCACATCTTTTATCAACAACAAAAAAAGCAAACGTGCCCATGAGAGGTAAGGTTTCTAAATCCATATATGGCAAAAATTTGAGTAGGATGTGTCCAACCAAACAGAGTAATAGAATCAATTCAGAACCAAATGTTGTTCAAAAATTGGATGTCTCAAGGTTAAAACTCCCTATCCCACCAATTGTAGTCCTGCAGTCAAACAAGTTCACTTTCAAGGACTAAAATCAGTGCAAGCACTTGGCCAAAATAGTGGACTCTGATATTCCAACATAATCCAAAAAAGAACTAAAATCAACTCTGGTTAGGATTTGCATGGAAAAAAATTATGAATTTTTTGCACCATAACTAAAAAAGTTAAGATTAATTGAAACTAAGACTTCCAACATTTTTTTTGTAGTAACCTAATATTCCCGTCCTACTCAAGTAAATCTGAAAAAGACTAGTCTAAGAATTCTGAAGTTAACTGCCAGACAAACTTTCAGTTGCGCTAAGCTCGCTGGAGTCACAAGCAACCTGCACTTTCTCATACAGTAGTAATTTAGAGCTTGGACTCTCTTGAATTGAAGCTCATTGTTTGTTTTCTTCGTTCAACCCATTTGGTCATTTACACATTTTCCAATTCCCCACTCAATCAATCATTGGCAATAACCATTAAATGCTGGCCGGGGGGTCAAACATTTACAACGTTCGCACTATTCTTCCAACTTCTTTCGAGAGAAAAAAATGTGAGAGGATAAAGGTGAAATTATCATATGCAGTAGGAAAATTCTCTAACGACCTTATACATA
>BRYF01000018.1:20507342-20509842 GCA_030159135.1 Actinidia polygama
GAAATAACTGAAATTCACTGGGAAATTCTTTCCGTAAATCATTCTAACATCGAAAGATGAAATGACATTAAAACTTGACTAAAAGTACAATAAGTGAGATTTATTTTAAAATTTTAGAATTTGCAATGGAGATGCTCTTATCTCTCCCCCCCCCCCCACACCCCCCAAAAAAAAAAAATTAAATTGATCCAGCCTCGATCGGTAGCTGTATCATATAATGTTTGTACAAGGCTGATAATGGAATTTGACCAAATTACTGATTGTATAGTTATTGATAGGACGTGGTCCAAATTTAAATTATGTGCGGTGAGGATCGCGGAAAAAAAATAGAGTCGTGTTTAGATGAGAGAGCGCCGGTAGTAATACTATGGGCGCACCTAAATGGATGTATGCCATTGAACCACATAATACCACGGACGCACTCTATTTGAACACGACTCAAAAAAATATACCAACCATACAGTGGGTTTTCTGTTTTTTTTCTTTCTTTTCTCTATTTTTCCTTGCAAGGTTCTGCTTCCTCTTGTTCCACCCAACACCAATCTGGGCGCGTGAACAAGACTCTCTAAATCAAAAAAAAAAGAAAATACTGGTTGGTTTAATTTTCAGAAAATTTATTTAATCCAAACTTGTTTTCTAGGAATTATTTTAGTAAAAAAGAATACACTTTCGAAAAAATACTAAGCATAAAATTTTTAAACTAAAAAAAATAAAAAATACTAAAAAATAGATAAATTTAAGAAAATAATGAATCTTTTCTTCTCAAAAGTAATTTTTGAAAAATCATTCTAAAATCGATTATAAGGATGATAAACGAACCAATTTGTTCGAGTTTTACTCGTTTAAAATTTATTTGAGATTGATTTGCTACGTAAACATATCAAGTTTAGACAACTTTGTTGAGTTTGTTAACTTTTAAATAAAGATTAAATAATCTACTACTCAGCTCGATAAGCTTATAATATTTAAAATTTTTAAGTTACTCGAGTTTGAATTATGATTGACGGAATCAAAACTCATCAAGAATTGACCACTTAATAAGTAAATAAAACTCAAATATATTTTTAAAATTCGTTAAGTTAAATTTGAATATTTAACAATTAAATGAAACTATTAGTGTAAACCACTCGTTTGTTTGGCAAGTGGTCTGGCACAAACGTACAAGTGCAGTGAAAAAAGCGGTGACCACAAGAAGAAAGCTAATGAATAAAGAGGGATAGGCTTTTTTTCAGAGAGTCAGAGACACCCCTCGACTTTTACGCGGGCTTTCTCTGTCACCCCTCTGCCTCTCTGCTTGCTGGCCTGGCCATCTCTCTCTCTCTCCTCTTTCACTCTCTCTCTCTATATATATCTCTGCTAATATTATATATCACTCTCAGGCTTTCATCGTACTTTAGTCACATCTATCGTTATCACACTCTCCCCGATGGCCGTGCCTTTTTCTCGGTTTCACTCATCGCCGTCCACGTGTCATAATCCGGTTTCATAAAGGCATTTTGGTAATTTTACTGAATCGAGCTGATGACTACAAACTTTTTTTTTGTACACCCACTCTTTATCTTAACACCCATGAACATTTCAAATATTGATTTTTTTTTTCTGTTCTCATCACTCCCTTAATCCCAAAATTGCAATGCTATATTAGGCACTTCCATGTATTCCAATTTATGTGTTTATATTTTTCTATTTAAAATGTCGCAAAGTAATTGTCCAATTTAAAAGAACTCTAAACAAAAACTTTTAGATTTTCTAAACTAATACTACTACTTTTTTTAGAGCACATTTCATGTATAGCACGCACTACATTATCCACCAACCACGACCGTATCCAGGGAGACGGTTATGGGCGACCTTACCCCAAGATTTTATTTATTATTATTATTATTATTATTATTGTATTACTCGTTCTAAAATTTTAAAATTTTATAAGTTCGTTATCTTCAAATTTTTTGAGTATATACTCGCTTCTACCAGGTAAAAATTTTAAATCCGTTCCTGCTACTAACTCTACATAATACATGTGATTGGTGAATATAAGGGGTTATGTCATATGGTATATAATTATAGTCATCTTTATATTATTGATTCCCAAAATACTCTGCATTTTCAACCTTACTTCCATACATATCAATTCTTTTTATAAAAAAAACTAGACGAGACTTGATTAAATAGTTTGGCGATAACTTTCAAAAATACTGATATAGTACGAGAGTTTAAAATACATTAGCTATATATTTGCGTAAAATGGGTGTATGAGAAGGTCGGCAAATGCAATTATGAAGCGGATCCCACTTTGTTACGCGGATAAACATAGTTCCACTAGTGGGACATCATGTTTGTGGAAAGAATTTTTTTTTTTTTTTTTTTTTTGTCCTTGGTGGTAATTTGGGTATTCTACATAAACAAAAACAAAAAAGTTGTTTTCTAGGGTGTGAAAAGTAACTTTGGGAGCTCCCGTTTTACTCTCCCCGTACAAAACCTACACATGAGACCTCTGTAC
>BRYF01000018.1:20562342-20567342 GCA_030159135.1 Actinidia polygama
TTTGTTACAATAATAGTGTCATTTTTTATCGAAAAAAAAAATATGAAGGGCCTTAAATTGAGATTAGGACTGGAGCCTCGAAAAACTCAGGACCGACACTGGGCCCATCAACAGAGAAAATGATGTTTCCGCGACAGTACTCATGGACATGGGCTGCTTCATTACTCTTAAACTCAATACTCCAGTATTTTTTTTTATTTTTAATTTTTCCTTTTCTAATCCCACAAGCTAGCGATTCTTAGAGACTTCTATTTCTACCATTGTACTTTATTTTTTATTTTTATTAGTGTGAATTTATCAAAATATCCTTTTATATAGTGAAGACATTTAAATAAAAATAAATATTTTGATAAATTCAGCCATCCCCAAAAGAGTCAAAGTTCTATGATTTTCAGTTAAATCAGTTAACCAGTTAGAAGAGGGAGCTTATGCTGATTCGTAGATGAGGTGGTAATTTTGGATTGTTTGAGCTCACAACCAAAAAGAAATTTCTCAATTACTTGTACTCCTTTGTTATATAAACAGAGTAGGAGAAACAAACAGATAAATTCTCTCTCTCTCAGCAATCTCACCATATTTCAGTTCTTGAAGAAACAAATACTCAAATGCGCAATAAGATTCTTTCATTCGAAGAAAAAACAGGGTCTTCTTCTTCTTCTTCTTCTTCTTCTTCTTCTTCTTCTTCTTCTTCTTTCTCTCTCCTATGTTTCGAGTAAAAATGGCCGACTGGGAATCTTGTGCCCACCAGAGAATAATCTGCCCAGAAGACTGCATTATGGCACCACACTTTCCGAGGAATCGAATCTGAGAATTCCAATTGGTTCACAAAGTTCACGAAGAATCAGATGCTTTTCAGTTAACGACTTTTCCGAGCAGAAAGAGGCCGTCGAGGTGATGATATGGGAGGCGGAGGCATGGGAACAAGACCCGTGGACCGCTAGGGCTCTGCGAGAGGCTCGAGGTACAAACCCAAATGCTCAAGGAAGAAATCCGATTGCTCGGGGAACAAAATTCGTTAGATCTAGAGAGAGAGAATGGTCACATTAATGCGCAACAAAAAAAGGGGTTGATTCAAGAAATAGATTTTGGAGGAGTGAGCCCTAGCTTTGTGCAAGATAGATAGATAGAGAAACAACGGTGTTCGGGGGTTTTCATCACAATGTTTTGCAAGAACAAGAGAGAGGAAACAATAATGGCGTCAAACTATTGTGCAACAACAAGGGCTAGAGAGAGAAAGCAATGGGAGAGGTGGAATTCAAGCTTGTCATCACCATTCTGTGCAAGAACTAGAGAGAGAGAGAGCGATGTGAGAGAGGGTGCTTCAGATTCTTATCAAGGATCAGAGTGAGGAACTAATCAAAATAACAACATTCCAGGTACACATTTCCTTCTACAATTCTATTTTTTTTCACTTTTAAAATATTTCTAAATTATTGAAAAGTAGTTTTAGAAAACTCAAGTGTTCTTTTTGTACCATATTTTTTTTTGAAAAGTTGAATTTATCAAAAAGAACAAACAAATTAGACCGGAGAGAGTAGGATTTTTCAATAGATGATCGTAGGCTGAGAAGTTATGACCCATTGAGGTTTTCATTGAATTTTTCTTGGCCAATATTGAATTATCTACACGTATATACGATTTTTCAATAGATGATCATCGACTTTGAGCATTTGTTTCCTTTTTTTTGTGTGGATATTTTTTAGTTTTCGCGGATTGTTGGGGTCCTGATTTCAAACAAGGGAAGTTGTAAATAATATTTTGTTTAGTAACGCTATGACGATCACATCATTTAAATACGGTTTCACATGCATTACTGAGAATTTACTCTATGGTGATTCACTATGCTTTATTGATTAATCCAACTTAGATCATTCAAACAACCTGTATTAGAGTACTAAAAAAAAGGAGATATACTTAACCAGGCAGGGGTTAGCAAAAATCAACACTGAATATTTACATATTAGAAAAGAGAAACCTATCTAAGCATTTGCTACCTAAAAATGAATATATAACTTGGGCCTCGTTTGGAAAATCTAGATTTTTTCCTAGTTCAAACGGGCCTTAGCCAATTCTCATGGTTTAATGACATATCCGTGGGGAAGGATCTCACCTCCAGACCTCATCTCTTTATATACATCCAAAATCTTCTAGTCAGGGACGGAGCCAGGAATATTATTTAGGGGGGCTAAAAATATAAAAAATAAAAAAATTAGATTTTTTTTTTTGTAATTTAAAGGGGGCCAAATACAAAAAAAAAAAAGTAAAGTAAAATTTGTAATTTTTAAAAAGTTGGTGAGGTTGGGGTGGGGGGGTGGGTGGGGGCATGGCCCCTATTGCCATAACATGGTTCCGTCTCTGATTCTAGTGAGTCTCACTCTTGAGCTCACATCGATAATTTGAATTGTTCACTTCGTAGGGCCCCCTAGTGAAGGGTTTTTATGCCAAAAATAGTTTAATCGGCTATCTATAAATACAGCTTAAAATTGTATTTTATTTTATAAAATAAACGGTTGATATATTTGTAAACTTAAACCATTCATTTTATAAAATAAAATACGTTTTGTTTATGCATTTATTGATATCTGATAAATATTATTTTTTTATACAAATGACTTTCACTGCGAGACGAGGTCTATAAGATGAACAATTTGAATTATCAATGTGAGCTCTGGGATAGACTCACAATAAGAGTTTACAAGGGTATGGAAGGCTGGAGTTGGAAGCTGAGCTGATTCCCATCCGTTGGTCCAATTCCACTTTTCTTAATATTATCATTCTTATTAAGAAGACAATTAGACAAGTGTTAATCGTGAATGTGTCGTATAGTCATGCGTGATAATATCTTTTTTTGGTTCACTTTATCACTTTTAGGCCCATTTGGGTAGCTAAAAAGTAAAGAGTGAAAAAAAACCATTTAAGTAAAAAAATATGTAGTTTTTTTGATAAATGATGTCTTAGTTTTTACTATAAAAACCCAACCGCCCAGTTAATAAACATAGCCCAAACATCTATATAAGATTGAGTTATTTTAGTCAAAAATTACAAAATAACTTAGCTTAAACGAGGTCTTAGATATATCAAAATATTTGTTGAAATGTCAACAACAAAATATTATAGAATGCCCTTTCTGTATTTCTATTTTGAATTAACCTGACAATTCTATTTTTTATTTTAAAATAATATTACATGATGAGTGACATTAATTATTTTTTTTTAAGAATAGTATCTTTGACCACGTGAAAATTCATATTTTCTTATTCTCCAAATTAGGACTACAACGAATCTTAATTTGGACCCCCCCAATCTCTCTCTCTCGAATTTTCTTTTCATTCATGAACCTTACACTAATCCCATTAAGCACGTTGCAATACGGAAAGTCTAACATAAAGATTGAATTGATGTTTTGTATGACCCACTAATCCAACAAATGTTATATTGGTGATGAGATCACCTATCACGTGTTCAACAGAATTTCAAACATTTTTATCATCTCCACGTAAAGAAAAAGAGATTATTTTAGATTCAACCGTTCAAATTTAATATTGTATTTGGATTTAATAAATTTACCGGTTCAAATTTAATCTTTTCTCTCCACAAGTCTCTAATTCCTTAATCCTTCCAAAAACAGCCCAAGGAAGAAAAAAAAGTGAAGGAAAAAAAAATTAAATCTAAATTATTGTATCTTTTATTTTTTTTATATCAAATTCTTAATTTAAACACAGTCCGACCCAGATGAAAAGTGGGTAAGCCATTTTATACAAACCCTGATTACTTAATTGCCACTCCACACCAACCATTTTGTCACCCTTTCTTGGGGTAAAATTCAACCATTTTCTTTGGGTACTGTGTTCAGTTTATAGTTATGTATCTGGTCACTTTGGACCATTGATTATCCACAAAAGATGATAACTTGTATTTGTATCAAACTTACTTTTGTGGAGTGATAGAATTTTAAAATCATGCATGTCATAAATGTTTTCTCTACTTCCTCTCACCTTCCTTTTTCAGAAAAGGAAATAGAAGACCATGCCCCCAACCCAAGTATATACAGGCGTACAACCAAATAACAAAAGCTTCAAATTTGATTCAACGCACCCAAAAGAGGCCATGTTTCCATCCTCCCAAGGTGAGCTACCTCTCAATGAGAATGATTCACAAGACATGGTCCTATACCATCTCTTAAATGAGTCCAATGGCCATAACACCCCAATTTTGCCATCCAAAACCCAAAGCAATGCCCGCAAGGTCCTCGAGCCCACCGGAACAATAGAGAAGAAGCACTATAGGGGCGTTAGGCGTCGTCCATGGGGGAAATACGCGGCAGAAATCCGTGATTCAGCTCGGCACGGTGCACGGAAATGGCTTGGTACTTTCGAGACGGCTGAAGAGGCGGCCTTGGCCTATGACAGGGCGGCTTTTAGTATGCGTGGGGCGAAGGCTCTCCTCAATTTTCCGGCTGAAGTAGGGGCAGAATCGTCCAAGCAAATATTTAGCCCTAATTTAAGCGCAAGGAGATTAGATAGGCATAATTCAAGTTCAAGTACAAGTTCTAGTGAACCTTCTTTGGGGATGTCTCGATCAGAATCAAAGAGTACAAAAGAGAGTTCACAAAATTCATTCTCAGATAATACGAATGCAGACAATGTGTCAGCAAGTTCAGTTCTTCATGTACAACAGGAGTTTGGGACATAATTTGGGTGTCAGAAACGGCTTGAGCTTATAACATATATTGTTGAACCTTTTTTATATGATTGATTCTCCATTAAGTTTACATGAACTTTTTTTTTGTTGTCATCCTTTTAGTATATTGCTCAACTCCGTTATTTTACATCTAGACACCGCTCTGATACCATATGAAAGTTTATATTTACTTCAAAAACTTTAATTATTTGGTGGAGATATCTCAATATTATATAACTTCATAACTCATTCAGCACTCAAGTAATGTGGAATTAATATTTTAATGGGGGACTATTACTCTAATACTTCTCCTCGCCTTC
>BRYF01000018.1:20592342-20594842 GCA_030159135.1 Actinidia polygama
TTATCGGTGATTTATCTAAATACAATCCATTCTTATGTTATTCCTATTCCTTTTATTTTATTTTATTCATATTTAAAGATTCTTTAATCATTTTGCACATTAAAATTTGTTCTCTTGGTCAATATGCAGTGATATATGTTGGCTCGAGTTAGAAGAATTCTAAAACACACAATTTACATAGTATTTTAGTTCATGAGTTTCTATTGTTTAAGTGTACCCATATTTGTTGTCTCAGCCATTCAAGTATATGTATAAAAATTTTGTTAGAATTTTACTTTTTAATAATGATCTCTTACCAACATATTATTTACTACTAATTTCATTGGAAGACAAATTGGATGATGTTATTTGAACTCTCACACCCGGTCTGACATTTTTATTCAATTTAGTCATAGAGAATCCTTCTCTCCTATCCCGGAAATACAAGTATTACTTATTTTTGGATTCGGCTATGATAGCGTTAACGACGACTATAAGGTAACAAAACTACGAGAAGTATGTCAACTTATACTTATAATTATTATTATTATTATTATTATTGCAATGATGCTTTAATCACTTATTATCTCTCTCTACTACTTCTTAAATTTAATAACATTTCTCTTTTTGCGGACAAAAAAAAGCTAATGGCAATGAAAGTCGAAACCATGGGCAACAGCATCTATTTCTGCATCGGACTATGGGGTTACAGCCTAAAAACAAAATCGTGGACAATTTCATCACCGCCATCCTTTCCTAGCAAACAATACAAGATCTTTCCAAGATATGGGGTTTTTGCTAGTAACGCACTCCACTGGATAATGGATCGACAAGATTTCAACCTGATTCATTATGAGCGATACTTGATTGGTGCTTTTGATCTTGGGGGTGATCAATTCTATGAAGTACAATTGCCGGACTACTCCAACTTCAATAATGTCGCCAACGTAATTCCTATAAATCTTGGCGTTTTGAATGGGTGCTTGTGCGTTTGTTTTTGTCATCCCACGGTCACGACCCCAACTGAAATATGGGTGATGAAAGAGTACGATGTAAAGAAGTCATGGACTAGGCTTATTTCGTTTTTGCCGACAGGTCCAGATCTCAATAGTTTAAGAAAGCCTTTAGCTTATTCAACGTGCGGTGACAAAGTTTTGTTGCTTGATTGTTATGATACATATTCGAATCTTATATGGTATGACCTTAAAACCAAAAATATTACAAAAATAATGCTTCTTGGTAAAGACTGGTCCAACATATGTCTCGCGGAGGTATATATGTATAGCATTGTTGATCCAAATAATTACAATTAGAATACTAGTTTGGCGTCTTAATTTTTTTTATTTCTCACCCAAATTGTCTGAATTTGAATTTTAAGTTTTATAATAACATCTTGTCTAGTTTAGTATGCTTATTTCAATTTTTTCTCTTTGTAAATTTATGTTGTGAATGTTTTATTGCTGGGTCCTGAGATCATCCCATTCATTTTGTCTACTATCTTTGAAATTTGTAAAAAAAAATAAAGAATAATGAGAAAAGGGCATTGTGGTTTGTTTTTACACTTTACTTTTTGCTAAATGCACTTCACGTTCTGTCTTTATTATATAAAATTATAATAAAGTTTTTTGCACACTTTTTTTTTATTATCGGAATTGTCCCTCATCATACTATTACACTTTTACTTAAATTCGGGCATTTATTAAAAAAATTGCATATTATAAACGAAAAATAAAGTGCACTTTTATAAAAGTGGATAAATCAAATAATATAGATGTAAATAAAATAGAGGAAAGATATGGAACTGCTCTAAATTCTTTCTACTCTTTCATTCAATACTCCAATTCTTTAATAATTCTATTGAACCATATTTATTAAATCAAAAGGAGAAAAATCATTCTAAAAAAATTGCATAGTATAAACAAAAAATAAAGTGCACTTGAATAAAAGTGGGTAAATCAAATAATATAGATGTAAATAAAATAGAGGAAAGATATAGAACTGTTCTAAATTCTTTCTACTCTTCTATTCAACATTCCAATTAAAAGAGACCAGATGATCAAACAATGGAGTACTTGCGACGAAGGACCAAATTCTTTTTTTTTTTTGGGGGGGGGGGGGGGGGGGATGGGCGCCGCTTTTGTCTTCGACACTATTTTAGACTGGTTCAAATTGTTTTTGAGCTTTTTATCTTGGGAAGAAATTTAATTTTATTGTGATAAGAAAATGAGTAGTGCTATGAGTACCCCAATATTGCACCCCAAATGTACATCTGGGGGAGATAGAATATTTGGATTGGTTGGGTGTGAAGTCCACCCAATCATGTCAATCAATTTAAATGCTTCACCTCACTCAAATGTGTATTTGGATTGCAACGTTAGGGTACTCATAGCATTTTCTTAAGAAAATTGTCTTCAAAATCTTTTCGATGGCATGGTCTGTAAATTTGTTAAAAAGAAAGGCTCTTTTAGCCTAGGTGACATTATCCTAATCATTACTTTTACTCTGTATTTGACCAAAGTGT
>BRYF01000018.1:20714842-20719842 GCA_030159135.1 Actinidia polygama
TTCTTGTATTTTGAGGCAAAGAGGCTACATCTCATGGGTACCTATTGTAAGCAGCAGCTGACAAGAATTGGTGTTTAAACATATAGGGTAAATTACTGTTTCAACCCTTGCACTTTCATTGAAATCTCATTTTGCACTCTTTAGTTACACTTGTATCCGTCAAATCTTTACACTTTGGATCAAATGTGAATGTGACTCTTTAGTCCGCCTTCTGTTTAATAAGTGACGGAAAAAAGACCACGTGACCACATGAAAAGAGGCCATATTGACTTTAATTGAATGAAGGGTCTAAAAGTACTTTACCTAAATTGTAAGGTATTAACTAAGACAATTAGAAGTGAAATGTGTAAAACTTAGATAAAAGTAAAAAGGTGCAAGGTGTAATTTATCTAGAGTAAAAGATAAATTGCAAATGAGGGGGGAAAATTACTCTCTCTCAAACATGCTAGCATAAACTCAAAAGAATCCACAGAAGAGAAAAAACTGGAAAAGAGACTGGTTCAATCGTTTGGTCAATCAGATATGAATAATTATGTCGTAAGTATGTTAGAATTTACATTAAAACTACATAGTTACAGAATAGATATTATTAGGCAAGTGCACGTAGATAACATTTTTGTGAACCAACTTAGTACCAACATTTCATCTATTCCGTGAATTCGGGAGTTCTCTCTCTTTTTTCACACTGGTTTTTGAAGATACAAGTTAAAACCAAAAATGTTGGCAAATATGGAGAGACTACAATTTTGATGGTTTATCCGGACCTGATTTAGAAACAATCAACAGTTCTACCGGTTGAAATGGACGGTAAAGTCCTGTGTTTCAAACATTTATAAATGGCAATCTGACATAATTCTAAGCTACTTTACATAATTTACAACTATGACAATCACAAATTCATCAAATCGTATCGTAAAGTTCAAACTTTTCATCATTTAAGCATTTTTCTATTTTATCGGATTGATAATAATTCTTACATTAATTATCTCCTGAATTATGGTTCTAGCAAGAATCAGCAGCTAATCTTTTCATCATATTTTCTTTTAAGGCAAATCTTTTGACTGTTTATTACATAAATTTCTGTGAATGTAATTCACAACAAGGACGTCAGTGGCATAAAACTATGTTATAGGCTTAAGTAAATCCAACACTGTAGAACTGTACTGCTCATAATGACTCAAAGATCAGCTCATGGTGTGGAATAGCCTATAATATTTGTATAACAGACCAGATATTTCTGTCAACTACACACTTGATAATTAGAAAGAACCAACGCCATGCAGGATAATGCATAAAATGATTAAAAATAAAGAAGCAATTCACTTCTAAAAAACAAAAAAAAAAAGGAAGAAGGAAACTGAAAGGAACTGAAAATTTGGAAAGTTTCAGGTTTCGAGGACAATTACTGTTCAAGCAACTCTTCTACCAAGTATCAATTGTATCTTTCCTTTTCGGAATTCGTAGTCGATGAAAACATATGCATGTGCCAGAAAATTATGAACTTGAAAAAAGAAAACCCCAACTGGTCCATATCTAATTAAATTGCCCTTATTCGTCCAAATCCCAGGGACTAAGAAAAAATGACTCTGAATAGAATTTGTGCTGTTTTATGTCCTTAAAGTTGAGGGATATACGTGGATCTAATTCTTTTGTCAGTGTATCATCTACCAATCATCAATTGTATCCTTCCTATTCAATACTTTAATAACTACAGCTTGTGGTTCATGAAAAAATATTTTATATACATATGCCAAAAAATATAAAATTGGAAAAAAAAATCACCAACTGGTTCACATCTAATAAGATTTCCCTTCTATGTTCAAATCTCAGAGCTCTTATTTGGATCAAGTATTAGGTGAGGAAAAAGAAATAGGAAATGAAAAAGATAGACATGCAAGAGTTTGGGACCATTGAATCCTCTAACCGTTTCCTTTCCTTTTCCCAGTTCCTAAATCAAAATTTTCTTATACATAATTGCTTATATAAAGTTACCAGTACGATTCATACAAAACCCCACTTCCTAAATCCAATTTCCCATACATTAACTGCATATAAAATTTTATTTATAACAGAAACCAGTAAGATTTATACAAAACCCAGATCCTAAATGAAATTTTCCAGATGTATAGAAGTCGCCAGTAAGATTCGTACAAAACACTATATATATTGACACCAGGAGCAGACAACACTAAAATTTACACGAAAACCAGATCCTAAATGCAATTTTCCATTTGTATAATTGCAAAGTATATGTACAAAAGACACCAGTAGAATTCATACCAAAAAAATACACGTATAGTGATAACAGGAGGATTTATACAAAACCCAAATCCTAAATGAAATTTTCCATTTGTATAATTGCATATATAAGTATACGTACAAAAAGACACCAGTAGGATTCATACCAAAAAGAATACACGTATAGTGATAACAGAGGATTTATACAAAACCCAGTTCCTAAATGCAATTCCTAAATCCTAATACGGATTTATAACAGACCCCACTTAAATTTACACAAAACCCATATCCTAAACGCAATTTTCCATATCTATAATTGCATATCTAAGTATATGCACAAAAGCCACCAGTAGGATTCATACAAAACACAGTATATGTATACTGTATAGTGATAACAGGAGGATCTATTCAAAACCCAGTTCCTAAATGCAATTTCTAATACGGATTTATAACAGACACCACTAAAATTTACCCAAAACCCAGATCTTAAATGCGAATTTTGCACATGTAGAAATGCATAACAGGTTTATGTATAAATGCGCATGTGTAGCAGTACCGATGAAATCAATGATGAGATGCGTTGGAGCAGCGTCCGGTGGGGCGGTGGAAGTAGCTCTCTCCATAGGGAGGCAATGCGTATTGGATAGGCTGAGCAGTTGATAATTCTGGGATATGCCGTGGGCATGGCGGGACACACATGGTATATGTATGCATAAAGGTTTTGTAGTTTTGCTTGGATTATTCTGATGCTTGTTGATATTTGAGAGTCTGAGACTCTTATTGGTTTTATTTGATTGTTCAATATTGTACTGATACTTTATCTTGTATCTTATGGTTTATCGTTTTTATGTGTCCTCTTTTAAATTATGTAGTTTGTGTTAGTTTTCTTTAATTTTTTATATTGGTCGATACAATATTCAATTACATATCAGAATACAATTCATAAAAAAAATTCTCATATTCCCGTCATATTCATATTCTGATTTTTGAAAATTATTATAACTCATGTCCGTATCCAGATCCACGTCTCTGTCTTTTTTCGTGCTTTTTAAGATTTCAATTTAGCGTAAGCTAGCTAGCAAGAGTGTTGTCACCAGAAATTATTGCTTCTCAACTTATTTTCCAAGTCAGAATTCTAGTAAGCAATAGGCTTCTTTTCTCTTATACATTGGTGTGAACAGCTCCAATCCAATGAGAATTTAGTTTCATTTTTAGTATGCCGTCTAGAGAAGTATTTTCTGCAATTAACTTTTGGGAAAAAATCAAGTGCACAAAAACAAAGATTTTATGTACGGTCTGAATTTAAATGGTAACCATATTTTGAATACATCTTAGCCATACATGAATTTTTCTGTATACGTAGTATTAATCTGCATTTTATCATTGCGATGTAGGAGTTGATCGAGCTTGGAGCGGTGACACTCATTGTTCCGGGGAACCTACCTAGTGAATGCTCGCCATCACTTCTAACTAGGTTTGCGAGTTCGATTAAGGAAGACTATGACCCCAAAACAGGGTGCCTCGTTCCGTTAAACGAGTTTTCCAAGTACCACAATCAAATGCTTCGGAAAGAATGAGATCGGATACAAGAACTGTATCCTCATACTACCATCCTCTACGCATATTATTATAACGCAGCAATACGCTTTTACCGATCTCGGATCAAATTTGGTACTTTCCTTGAAATCTTATACACATCATTCACATTATGACTTGCACTGATATGCCTTGATTTTAGTATGGGTTGGTAATGTGTTACCGAATGCAGTTTTGTGAACATCTCTCGAAGGCCTAAACAAGATACACTGGAGCTTGACTTTTTGAAACTCAATTTCTTGAAAAGCTTGTCCTTTTTAAGCTTCATTTGACACTTTCCTAAACTTGTCCTGTCGTAAAAATTAATTTATGTGGTTTAAAACCTGCTACGCTTAGGTCATTGGAAGACACAAGTTGCCTTCACTTAGACACATAAAACATATCAAAATTTTGAAGAAAGAACTTGTAACAATCCAACGAAAAAGTTTAATAAAAACCTATATTTATACCTATCAATCACTCCCCTCTAGTTTTTTTTAGTTTTAGGAATTCTCTACAAAATTCCATCTTATCTATGACAAAAATTCTAAAATAGAGAATGCTTCCTTTTCTAGCACGGTGAATTGAGAATCACTTCTTACTATATATCTAGAAATGATTAAAAATTATTCTTACAATGTAAAAAAAAATAGTCGCTATTCCCTTTTGATTGATGTGTCCGTGCACCTTGATTTTATCAAAAATGTAGTGTCAGCATGTTTGTATCTGTGTTCTGTGTCTGTACTTCTTAGTTATTGGCGGCAAGATTAGGTGTTACATCTGTGGATTTTCAACTGGTTCCTAATCGGAATACCGATCAATCTTTCAAGACATTGTTTATCATTGCAGGATTTAAAGGAAGAGCTCTTTCCGCTTGCTGTGGATTGGGACGCCCATACAATTTCAACTCATCTGCACAATGTGGCTCTTCGCCTTCAAGAGCTTGCGACGACCCTTCTTCGTATATTAGTTGGGATGGTATACACTTCACCGAAGCAGCGTATAAATTGATTTCCAAAGGGTTATCGGAAGGGCCATACACTGTTCCTCACATTAAAAACCCATGCATCACCTTGCCGGTGAGTAGTTTTTCTTTCTAAGAAGCGAAGATAGTCAACTCATGCTCTCTTCCATTTGTCTGGTTTGCCTTTGGAAGGCCAAACACATATACAGACGAGTATTATATT
>BRYF01000018.1:20734842-20737342 GCA_030159135.1 Actinidia polygama
CACTTTTTTGCCTTTTAAAGATACCACTAGAAGATTCGTTAATTGATAAAATAAGAACCGACACATAATTTTAATCTTAGAGAAGCGGACCGACATTCATATCAAATACATAATTCAAATCTTATGCATAAATTATAATATTATTTCAATTTTGAAATGGAGAACCTATTTATTTTTGGAAATATTAGCAGTTAAAAAAATATAAAACTAAGAGTTTTTCGAGATTTTGGGGCAACGGTCACCCCCCCTACCCCCGGTCCATCATTGGATATGATCCAACAGTTGGATCCTCTAGTGTTTTATTTTCCATCATCAAATCATTAAACCGATGCAGCCTTATAGTATGATGGTAGAAAGATGTGCAAAAGGACCAATTCTATACATGCAAAAACATTGGTCTGATCTAAAAAAATTCACAAGAGACTTTAGGGCAATTGAAGGCAATCCATGATTGACTGAAAATTATTCAAATTTTGAAGTCAAAAGGAAAGAGCATGGTCTTGCCAAATCTATTTTAGGCTGCCCAACTATGCCTAATACTAGTTGACATGATTCATTGTTAGATATCTTGCACTATGGTACTTTGTATTGTTTTAAAGCTACTATGTTTCACAAGATTTGAAGAGTTAAATTGACTTCAACTAATAGAACATATTTGTAGTTGTTTTTAGATGACTGTTCTTGAAAATTGCTCCCTAGAAGGAAACATTGAGGCAACATTTTTCATCATGAATACGTCAAGGAAAAGGAAAACACGAGGCAAATCGTTACCTAAAAATATGGGACCAATTCCTTTGTGAACCAGGTTTCGAACTGAACCCGGACCAATAGCCTTTACAAACCGTACCTACAATTTTGATTCCGGTTCTGGTTTTATCCCAATTTTAACATGTAAAAGTGAAATTTTAGCATCCAATCCAAACTTTGAAGCCAAAATTTTCAAAAACTAAAAAATTACCATATCTCACCTATTTTGTAATCCAAACATGAGAGAAAATCCAGTTTCTCTCCATCCCCTATAAACGGTTATCAAGCGTGACCTAGATTATACTGGAAGCAGAGCTAAGTAGTAAAATTGGAGAGAAGTTTAGTTATTACTCACAAATGTAGATTGGCCACTAATTTGTTGTAAGCTATTGAATCCAATGAAATGGTAACATAATCCCAACATTTTACACATTCCCAGTACAAACATAGTTCCTGAATATAAATTACATAATCCCAAATATTTGACACATACAAATAGCAAGCAAAGATATAGGACTAACATAGCAGTCTTCTATCCCTTTGTATCAATGCACTTACAGGAGTATAATGATTGAGAATCTTCAAAACAAGAATCTCAAGGCAAGATAGTGCGGTCGGAAGTGCATTGGAATAGAAGATCCGTATTACACAACTTCCTAAAGTTTCCTTGTGATACGAAGTATATGTACATTACCATCACCACTACCATTACCACTTACCACAATCTTTACTCTAGTGAAGATGAGCTTGAAGAATCGAAAAAAGAAATCCTTCGCCTCTTATTTGGAAGCGTTGTTCTAGGCAAGTACTCTGCTGCGGCAGAAACCTTATCCAGGATAGTGCTGAAAGCCCGATGAACAGAATTCACAAGGATTTGACATTCTTCGGAATTGTCGGAATTCGTTTCTTTCACACTGGTGAAAACAAAAACGTTCTTCACCCGGCTTCCCAAGGTCGAGATTTCTGCCTTCACCATGTTGAGATGAAGGACTTCGAGGGCTTGTCTCAGTTCAGACAGAAGTTCAGGCCGGTAATCGCAACAGAGAGATGCCCGGAAAGAAAAGGATCCATCTCCCTCTTTATGCGATTCAACTCTTACTTCATCAGTGTCCATTGGAATGAGTAAACCTTCACTGGTTTCTGTGGCGGTCTTCTTCAGTTGTTTCACTTGGCTGATAACTTCAGCAAGCAATGCCGCTTTGTCCATCTACGAACAATAATTCAAATTAAGAGTGAGCTAAAATCGTGTGTACGGATTACGGAAATTACTAAGACTACGAATCCTTTTTTATTGTTGTGCAAAGTGATGCACAAATGCAGGGACGGAGCCAGAAACTTTGTTCAATAGGGGGCAAGGTAAGTGCACCAAAAATATAAAAAAATTAATTAATTAATAGAGTTAGCTTTTAATACATTATTCCTCCAAAAAAACATGTTACATATCACCTGGCCGTTTTTTTCTTCAAATTTTGAAGTAGGGAATGCTAATATTTGAGTTGGGATCACATCAGCATTATGGAAATAATATTTTATGAATAAGGACACACCAACAGCATGGAAGTTTTAATCTTTTTTTTTTCCAATAAATGTAACAATTTTTGTGAAGACCAGTGCTTGTTTTACTTCATTATAACGAAAAATGCAAGTAATTCATTTAATAGCCAGACTGAATAGGATATGTTTTGAATCCACCTGATGCAATATGCAAAGGACACACCAACAGCATGGAAGTTTCAATATTTTTCTTTCGATA
>BRYF01000018.1:20797342-20799842 GCA_030159135.1 Actinidia polygama
TGTCATACAATAAATTAATATTTTGATTCTTCTTCTCATCTCATTATGAATATGCCTAGGGTTATAGTAAATCTCTTAGTCACTTTATAGCAGTGATGAATGCAAGAGGGTGAGTAGGGAGGCGATGGCACTTCCAAGAATTTTTAAAAAAAATTTTATATTATATATTAATGTGTATGATATTTTTTTATCGGCAAAAGAACAAAATTACTATTAACTTGAGAGAAATTTACAATGAGATAATAATAAGAATTTAAGTGAGGAATATCGCTAAGAGTGCATATCACAATTAGGTTGGCATATGCACACAAGCCAATCATGTGTTACCTAAACCCAAAAAGCGAAAAATGTTGGCAAGTTGCCAACAAAACAAAAACACAACCAAGGAGAAAATATGAATTAGAACACAAAAAATGTGTATGATTATTGGAATTTTAAAAGGGTTCGCACCCCTTTTAAGTTTTGGGGTTTGCATCCTTTTAAGGTATTCTTGTTAGTCTGAAAATGTAAACTTGTTATTTCGTGTTTATAATATGTGTTTTGCATATCATAAAACAACTCCAATGTCTACCTTTCATAGATTGAGAATTGTACCAATACTTGCTATTCTTTGAATGTTAATGCAAACAATGGATTGTGTTCAATTGCATGTTCATTTTTTGTACTGAATTGTTGACAATGAAATTGTGGTTAAATATTCTATGATAATATTATTCGATTTCTTGTTTTGGTAGACACTGATATAGTAAATTGATATGGTACTAAAGTCAGAATAGAGTTTGGATATGTGTCCATTACATGCAAGCAAGGATCTTCTTTCTAAATCTCAATCTCAGCTTTCTTCAATATTGCTTTGTGGGGGTGTCCAGTATGGCAATCCTAACTCTTAGAATATAATCTAATCCAAACTTTCATTCATACACATCTTTAGCACACATTAAGAAGCACAGTTAGTTCTAAGATGATGGCATATCTGTGGCAGATACATATTGGGCACGAATGCTCATTGAATAGTAATTTGTGACATATGTTGGACACTTGTCTAAACACGTCCTGCTATCTTTCTTATTTTTAGAAAGATAGCAGGACATGATTGGAACCACATTTCCATCAACTGGACAAAAAACAAATTACAAATGTGAGAGAAATGATTCTGATTGCTAAAATAAAAACAATTTTTTAGTAACAGTTAGATTCCTTAATTTTGGAATTCTAAATCTCATCCTTTTGTTCACACTTCTTCTTTAGTATGTCGTAGATTGTAAATTTGATATCTTACTACTTTGAAATGATAAAATAAGTATATATTTGTAATATAAGAAATAAGTAGCCATTGTCTACATATATACATGTTAAAAAACATTTATTTATTGATATGTTCCTATCATATCGCATCTTAATTCTTAAAAAACGTTGTGTCTCCGTACTTGTGTTATGTTATATTTGTGTTCCATGTCCGTACCCGTAAAAATTGCAATAACCATACCTGGTTTTTTCTTCAACACTAGCTAGAGTTTTTAAGAATTAGGATGCGTACCCGTAAAAATTGCAATAACCATACTTGTTTTTTTCAACACTAGCTAGAGTTTTTAGAAGCATTCTTTTTAATTAAATTCATGATAATAGATCTTCTCCTAATATGTAGAAATAATTAACTGTTTTTTCTTATTTATCTTAATTGCAGAAGCATGTAACAGATCAATTGGATGGCAATAGGATGTGAGAATACAGAAGTCTACAAGTTCCATGGCTGCTTCAACATATGGATGGTTTTCTTCTTATTATATGCCTATTTACATTTACAATTAAGCTATATAATCTAGCTAGTATTAGTTAATATAATTATGTACCAACTCATAAAATATTATATTAAACTGGAACACTATCACTATATGTAGATCTGTTACTTCGACTTAGTGCAAAATAGATGAGTTTATGTTCTCTTTCCACTAATGTAAATCCCCATTAAGTTGCTGTTATGTACTTCATGGTCAATTGCAGAAATTAGTAGTCATAATGGCCTTTCATTACAGAATTTGTAGTACTTGATGGTTCAGTAGTTCTTTAGGCTCTGATGGTACTCTGGTTTCGCTGGAGAAACGGTGAATCAAAGGGGTAACGGTATGGTATCAACGACAGCGAATGACACTATGACAATCAAGTTCGAGAACTTGAAAATAAATTGGGGAGAGAGAGAGAGTAGATAGTGAATGTAAGCCAAAACTTACTTGAAATCTGAAAGCCCCATCATTTTATAGGTTGGGTTGTTGTATCCCAAGGGTTATTGAATTTCTCTATCCATGTGCTAGTCTCAACGTAGAGTGGTCCATCCAGAAACCAAAGAGAATTGGCAACTAGAGGAGTGAGGAGTGGTCCAAACTGAAATCATCATAATATTGTATGGGCAACTTTCTCGCCCAAGGAGCCTGACTTCATGGCATTGTGAGTATTGACCTTGCACAGAGCAATGAACCCGAGCTGAGCTGAGCTAATGATGTTA
>BRYF01000018.1:20889842-20892342 GCA_030159135.1 Actinidia polygama
TAATGCTGACATCTTCAGTTATGTGACAATTGCAGTACAATTCCAAGAATACCTGAACTTGTCGGACTCTTTATATTTGCACACGGTCTCCAAATAGATAGATGCCTTGGGATACCGCTCCTCCCAAAACTTTGTTAAATCCTGCCGAAACTCTTTCTGTAGCATATTGGTTTCAGTTAATAACACAAACATGTTAATCATGTAAGCAGGTGTATGAAGGCATTGAATCAGGATACTAACCAAACCTCTGCAAGAGCACTGGAAGCCAAATTCAGTCGGTCATACATCTTTCCTGGTACTTTTCCTTCATTAACATTAGCAGTCCTACCCTCCTTCATGAACACAGCCATTATATGTAAAGTAAGAGTAGACCAACCTTCAATTCCAGAACTACTTTTAGATCACACACACACACGATTTCTAGGTTTCAATTAGAAATTGTTCAAACACGACATCAAATTGGCCTGAGAAGTAGCGGTTCTAGTTATTTTGTTGCCAATGCAGGTAAAGAAGGTCATGATACCCCAGGGAAAAAAATATTAATGGTTGTTCTAAATAAGCAATGACAATATGATGTTACGGCTTTGAGAAAAAGAAGAAACCTAAACAATAGCCATATAGCAACAGTGAGGGTAACACCAATTACAGTTATTACAATGGTGTATAGATAAACAATGCAGAAAATACCAAACATCTTGTCAAAAATGTGATCAAAGAACTGAATGCTCCGTTATGGAAAGATATAGTCTACTAAAAGCCTACGGAAGCGGAGGGAAGCTAATTTCCTCACTCTTGTAGTTAAGTTTCTGGTTAAATGAATTTATCTCATCCAATTTCTCAAAAATATCTTATAAGTTGTCATCATTATCCTATTTAAATTTCTAACAGGCAGAGAACAATTCCACACTCAGGAGCTCAAAGAACTCAGTATTTAGGACATGGTTCTCGGAAAATTTCAGATGGTGAATCTAAGACTTACATTTCCAGCTACTCAGCAACAAAACACGAGAAAATGCCTATCAAAGTTTCTTCCCCACAATAGCGAACAATGTCATACCTTTGTCTCTATCGATTTTCTCGTGGTTGAACTAAATGTGGGATAAAAAATGGAGAACAGACGGGAGTCCAACAGGAAAAGAAAGCCCATCAACCCAAAGGTAAGAACCATCAACCGCACATGTTTACCGAGCCAAACATGCTTTTTCCCGCCATACACACCACCCTAACATGCACTAAATTTTGTAGGGTCATTCTTCAAACACCTAACCTGCGACTCCTTCGCTCCCAATGATAATTCAAAAATCAAGTACTCGGGTAGTGGGCTTCTCGGATATCCTTGCTTCCCCATCAAATCATTTCTAGTATACCTCTTAATTAAAGCCTCAAGTAGTCAAAATTGGCACTTAAATCATCACCCAATACAAAAAATTCTTCACCAAAAATCAATTACACTAGGGTTCAAAATAAGCCCTACATTGGAGTGTATTCCTATGTAACATAGCCACCCAACACCAGATATTCAAAAGTATTCTCTCTCTCTACCTCTATATCTTATCTCCCTATATCTAAGAAAACCCACCAACCCTCAGAGGAGTTGGGGAGAAATTTAGGTTGTAGGTCAAAAAAAACTAATAATATGGAGGAAATGAAATTATGGAAACATCTCTAAGCCTGGATTGGAAGTGAAGTAAATAAATTGATGAAAGTGATATGAATACAACCATATATAGAAATATATACTTATAAATGAGCGAGACTTAAGCAATATAGGATAATCTTAACAATCAGTTTTAAAAGCTGACCTTGAATATAATACAGGAGAAGAATCACCCTCTGCTACGAGTGCTTCTCACCCAACAACACAATGTGCTTCTTGAATTGAAAATTTCTGGAGAGAGAGAGAGAGAGAGAGAATGGGTAAATCCCAGATCATGGCATGAGTTTTTTGTGGAGGTTTTTGTGTGTTGAGAAAGGAACAGAGGACTGTGACATGGGTTAGTTGGGGGGCTCATTTTAACCAACACGGCAACACCTGATGGTTAAACACACTCTCTCTCTCTCTCTCTCTCTCTCTTTCAAATTGATTGCTGGAGAATGGAGATCTGCCAAGATATTGATGGGCAGTCAAATTTTGGTGGACCCATATATCCCCAGTCAGATTCTAACCAAAGCATATACATCAAAATTTAATATATCAAAATTTATTTTGCATACACACAAATGGAAATGTAATGGTCTTGACATTATATTTTTCTCCAATTGGGACTAACGTTATGAAAGGGAGTGTTTCTTTTATTACGGATAATTACATTAGAGTCTTGTTTATTATATTTATTTATTGCTAAGTTTTGTATATAGAACAGTTATTCAGTTAAATCATGTCCACGAGTAATAACTTAACGAATATAATACAAATAATAATGTTCAGTTGTTATTTAACCTACTTTTTGTATTGATAGGTGTTGTGTGAGAGAATAGAGAGACGAGTTGGTGTGTGTCA
>BRYF01000018.1:20904842-20907342 GCA_030159135.1 Actinidia polygama
GTACGTTCAACCGTCGTTATAAACCACAAATATATGTGGTTTGTATTTAGCAAAGAATCACATAATGCCAAATTAAATACATTAAGAATAAAAATAAGAAAATTAATACATAATAGTCAAAATAACACAAAGTGAATACTTTAAAGACCATTCTCAGAATGTTCCCTAATCCAAAAATCAAGTTAGGTGGTGTCAAATGAGTTGGCACCACACAATGCCAGCTTCAGTCTTCTATTGTCAATTAAATTTATGAGGTGGGCAATTATTGTAACTATCGGAGGGTTGGCTCCATTGATCATGTGAGGGGAACATGTTGAATTTCAATCATTAAAGAGATTCTTCTATTTGTTGTATTTACAATGTTCCCAATAAGGCCATGATGCAATTGAAGTTGTCCCATTCTTGTCCTAGTGCCAAAAAGCCATGAGGTATACACTATGCTAAATCTTATCTCTAACTACATTTCTATATTAGATTTATTACATTAATTTATATAAAATAAGTTATATTTACGTCCACTTTGTTTGATACTTCACCATTCCAAAGGGTATGCAATGAATCAATCCGCATTACTGCATGTTGAATCTTGTATCAGACGTAGATGTAGAAATCTCAAATATATTAATGACAGAAATGAACACAGATAAATATTATGTGATAATGTGTCCGCTCAATAGTAAGAAATCATGCGTTTTCCTTGTCCTAATAAGATAGAAACCTAGTTTTTCAAATTTTCTTTTTTAGGTGAATTTAGGTTAGGAATGTGTGCTTGTTTCTTATTGGTTGGTCATATTATGGTAAAGGAATTAGACAAGAATGCTAATTTTTGTGGATGGTACTAAGACAACTACTTAATGTTGCCTTCACCATACCAACCATCTCATTTAATAGTGAATCAAGGCATATGCAAGTTGGCAATAAAGATCATAGGAACCCAATTTTTGACTTGAATAAAGTTGCAACTTGAACCTAAAAGTAGGTGAAGAACAACATTAATGGCCCATGCATTATTACTACAAGTTAAAAGGTTGTAATATATGAGGTGATGATGAAAAAAGTGCTATTTGCGTTGTGTATTGTTATTGTGGTTCTGGTCAGTAATGGAAATTATTCTAATAAAAAAATTAAGAAAATTATTATACAAATTAAATAAAAATAATAATTTGAGAGAAAAATAAGGAAAGTGATATTTACCCTACAATCAATCACACTTTCTTTTAAATGGTTGTGAAAAAATAAATAAAAAAATAAAAAACTCAATGAAAATTCATGCCAACCACTTTATATAATCATTACAAGCTTACATAAACTCAACAAATCTTTGCCAATTACTTGGAATTATATCATATTTGGCTAAATCTTGTGTGTTTTTTGAACTTAATTTTTGTATAATAATAACTAAAAAGAAAAAAAGTATTTTATTTTATTTTTCTCCCAATTTTTACATAAACTTAATTTTTGTTATTATTATACAAAGTTATAAGAGCTCTATAATTTATTATAAAAAATTGCATTTCAGTCCTTTCAAACGCGACGGTGACAAAAAAAGTGAAAGTTATTTTTTTCGCTTCCTATTTTTTGTAGAAAAGTTGCGTAAGAAAATTATTTTTTCTATTTTTTTTATCATGCAAACATTTGCGGTAGTACAAGGAATTTTCTGACAACCTAACAAGCAAGCATTTTTGGAGAATCTCCCATACTATTGAGTAAAAATTTATTACAACGGTAATTTCATATCATTGACACATGATATCACAATCAAATAATAGATCTCCATAATAAATGAGTATGACGGCCAGGTCCAGCAGTTTTAATAAGTGTCACACACACACACACACACACACACACATATATATATATATATATTTGCATATAGAACTATTAAATGATGGTACCAACACACAATAATTTTATTTATGTATGTGGATTAATTCAAGAAATTTTTTTTATAAAAAAAATTCAATAATCTTTATAAAATTTTCTTAAAAGTTTTATTAGAGTATATGTCTTCTGGGTTTTGTGAAAGCCCTACTACCCTTGTGTGTGCAATTCTATCTTAGTGCTTGATCAGGAAGACACATGAAGAGGAGAGAGAACTCTTCCAGTCTGCAAAGAGAGTGCAAAGTCGTGGTCAAATTAAAACTGTGGCTCCGTTATCCATTCACGTGTATTTGCAATGGGTGGCTATAATGCCACGACAACTATTGCTGGAGCCACAACTCTCAATTCCAACTGACAGCTTTACCCCTTTTCACATATTCTGTGTGTCAAAATCTGCCTCCCATCTTTTTGATCCAACATAGTGGGTAATGCTATGGGTACAATCATATAGCACCTCAGATGCACACTATATGATGTGTTGCATTTGGATTGACTGAGTGTGGGGTGAAAGGACAGGGTGAACCCCACACCCAACCAATCCAAATTCAACCCATCATGTGGTGTGCATTTGGGGTATTATATAATTATACCCATAGCATTTCCCAACATAGTGGGTGTA
>BRYF01000018.1:21037342-21039842 GCA_030159135.1 Actinidia polygama
AAAATAGTATTCATTCAACAATTGGAAAGTAACAAACACTGGCAACTGAGCCCAACAATAACATGCAATTGATAGAGAGGATCGAATATGTTTTTATTCTTTTGAAAAATATGGAAACTAGTTACATATAACATTTGACCCCCAAAGTGTTTCAAATATAATGATATGCAAATATTTTTTTATAGAATTGTCGAATTTATTGCACCCGTGATATTGCATCATCAGTGACACGTGATATCACTATCCAATAAACCTCTTCCGGAAATAAGAGAATCTAACCATTTGAATACAACTATCAATTTAAAAATTTTCAATTACTGTCATAGGTGCATATATAGCAGGCCCATTATGTATATACAATAGTTTATTACTAGGTCGTAATATCATGTGTCATTGATAACGTGAAATCAACGTTGCAATGGATTTTTTCATCATTGCAGCGTTAGTTTATGTACAAACTAGAAGGATGGTACACACTTTGTATGTGTGCAATTCTATATTCTAATCAATTAAAGAGTAGGTTTATGTTTGTTTGTTTTTAAATGAGGGGTAAGGATTGCAACTACCAATACAGTTATGGAAGGGATAGTTGTGTTAGAAAAGACATTTTACATTATTACCCTTCAAGCATAGGAAGTTAAATGCTATTCAATATGGGGTTAGGAAATTTTTATAGTATATTTTTGGAACCCAAAACATCCACACAACTTCAAAATATATATTAGTATAAATATTTTGTAAGAGGAAAGCCCCATAGTACACACTACGTACTAAACTGTATTTTTCATAATTAGTTATAATAATTCACAACTAACACAACATGTTTTTCTAATTAATCATAATAATTCGTGATATTTTCATGCGTACCATACTCCATTCTTCATTGTCAAAATAACACATAACTAACACCACAAATTAAAAATCGCGCGACAAAAAGTCATAAAAATATATAACAAACTGTACTACAAAAATTCTTAACAAACGAACAACAAAAGCGCGTAACTCTACTTTTTTACGACACACAACCCATTCGTAACTAAACTGCAAAACTCGTTACCAAACCAGCTCGACAAAAATACGAAACATTTCTATAATACACACCATACCATGTGTACCTTACCTTTTTCCTTTGTAAGAATATAATGTTACATCTAGTTAACGGGGGGAGGTTACTGTTCGAGTTATGCACGCCTGTTGAATTTAGGTACTGCATGCTTGTTACAGAAATGAATAATTTTGTTGGTTGGTTTCGTCTTTAGTGCTTCAGTAAACCCTTCCCTTTTTTTATTAATTAAAGAGTGTTCTAGACATGCCTTTGGGTCCACCAGACTAATCTCTGTGTCCTGAGCAGCTAGCCCTTCACACCTCAGGATATAAACGCGGATATGCGATGCAGGCACCAAGAATCGAACGCGATACCTCCGAAGGTTAGATCGTGTACCTGATATCCGCCCGAAACGTCTGCGCCTTGTGCCCGAGAGCAAAAGTGAGAATCGAACCCAGGACCTAGGTCATGATAAGGCCGACCTTTACCACTTGAGCTAAGTCTTGTTCTCAAACCCTTCCCTTTTTGTATAGAGAGAGGGAGAGGGGAAATTGTAGGGTTCTTGTTGTCTTTAGTGCTTCAGTAAACCCTTCCCTTTTTGTTGAGGGGGGTGTTGTTGATGATGTTGCCTCGCACTAATTGTTTCATTACCCGTTCAAGTTCTACTTTAGACAAATGGACGTGTCATCTTTGAAAATAAGACCAAGTCTTTCCTGATATTTTTAGATTTCTTACATGATTGGATATTCTGTTTTTTTCGTTTTTAATAAAAAAATTTTTTAATAATTTAATCGAAACTCAATTCATCTTAACGAGAAAAGTCTACAAATGTAAAAAAATGACAAAGGATTGACCAGGTGTTCGAAATATCTTAAATACTATCATTTTCGAGCTTTGCTTTGATTTTAATCGACCCGCTTTTGAAAAATATTATGAAGCCGTCCATGCAATGCATGATCAAAATGTAAGATCACCTTTGTAGGCCCCCACAAGACTCTGGATCAACTCTGTTTTCACACCTAACACTTTCCAAATCCATAGACTTCCATATCCCTAAATTGGGGATACCCAAGTCAATATGAAAGCTAATCTCTCTCTCTCTCTCTCTCTCTCTCTCTCTCTGGCAGTAACATATGGGCCCATATTCAATTGTGGGCTGTGGGCTGTCTCCATGCAGACCATCAAAGTCGACTTTGAAAATTTCATGTACTTTAAGAAGAAAGCTACTTCCTTCGTCACAATTTATATTTCTACTCTAATTTTTTATTTTATGTTCTAAAATTTTTATTCACTTTCAAACTAACCTATCAAAATATAGTAAATTTCTTTTTTTTTTTTACCCTTACATTTTTTAATTGATCTAACGCTTTCATTTTTCACTTTTTAGACAATTTTAAATTATTTAAGTGTAATCTTGGAAGGTAAAACATTTAGGCTCCGTTTGGAATCAGCTTA
>BRYF01000018.1:21087342-21089842 GCA_030159135.1 Actinidia polygama
TCCTATTACTTCAAAAGACAAACAAAGTTAGCGTTTGCCAACTTTGGTAAGGACTTTCTACCAAAAACAAGCTTGTTTAGTGGCTTTTAGAAAGGGCTTCCACCAGAGTGGCTTTTAAAATGACTTCTCACAAAGTCAGTACGCTGCTAAAGTGATAATTATTGAAGACACAAATTTGTAATGAATCCAAGCATTTCTATAGCTTTTTCGAACCCAATCCAAAAAATATGATCTGAAAATCGAACCCAATAATAAGTTCGAATTTATTAATAAAAATACGATCTGAAAATCAATACAATTCAAATTCGGATGATCCAGATTTTTCGAACCCAATCCGTAAAATATTTATAATTTTTCATTAAAGGTTTTAACTCACAGTATGAGTATCAATAATATGGTCATGTATGTGATACTGTCATTTATCGGTTAATATCTGACAATATTAGATACATATGTATTGACAAGATATTTAATACTTGGTATCACTAGAACAATGAAATGAATCATCCACAAACATACCCACTTTTTATAACACAATCTCCAAGTCACTATCCCCAACTCTAAAAAACTTCACTAAAACACATTGAGCATTCGCCATTTCAAAGCAGCATTAATTCAAGGCAAGTGCATATTGAAGACTCAGAATATGGACAACTTCATTGCAAGTCAATTGCAGAAGTGGCGTGAAATAAATTGAAAAGGTATAAATTTTTTAATCAAACAGTGAAAATAAATCACTGAAGCAAACAAAACTTGAAAACCAATACAGTTCAAAAATCTCAAAAAAAAATTAATAATAGACCAAACTGGTCCTTATTTTTCAAAAAAAAGTTAGGTATCCTAATCCCTTCATGAAGCAAACACAACAACAGTCATTTTTTCGTCTAGAGCAATAGGAAATATTAAACACCCAGCAGAAAAATTCTATATATCATAGGCCCAACCACAACATTTTAGCAATAGGCAATAACATTCTTCAAAGACCAGTCATCTATAATAAACAATAGAGTATTAAACACCCACCATATAGTTTACCCTCTGCACATGACAATGCTAATATGCCCGGGAGAAATTCTTAGGCTATCTAACTTTGCCATTTCCATTTCCTTTTTCATCAAATCTATTCAACTGTTTATATGTATATTATACAATATGACTTGATTTAATTATTGTTAACATGTTGTGGATTGCCAGTAATCAAGAAATTTGATTAGTGGTTAAATGTTTAGTTCTGATCACGTTGTACTTGTTTTCTCAGTGAATCAGTGTAGAGTATTATTTTCATTGATGTCAAATATTATGTCTATGTGGTAACTTTGATTAAGCCTGTGAATCAAAAATATCTGGTGAAATGTGCTTGGAATTTACTTCTTTTTTTTCTTCAAACAATAAACTTAGCTCAGGAGTGGAGGAAGTCTTCAAAAACAATAAACTTAGCTTGGAATGCTAACAGCCTCACTCAGCCTCACTCTTTAGTTAGGTTTATGCTGCAGTTCTCCATACAAATTAATCGCCATGCTTGCTCTTTTTAATCCAAAAAAGAGCAATGCGAGTAGACCAAAATTCAGATGAAACAGCCTTAGCAAACAAAAATTCTTAATCCAAAAACAACCTTAGCAAACAAAAATTCAGATAAAACCAATACATGCTGAAGTAGACCAAAATCACAATAGAAACAGTTCAAAGTTGGGGGTTAAACCTCAAAATGGTTCACATAATGGACAGCACCTGCTATGGATTAAACACATATATATATACCTCGATTGGGATAGAGCAATGCGAGCAGAGCAGGTGATGTCTGCGTCTCTGTCTGCGTCGTCTCTGTCTGCGTCGTCTCTGTGTTGTGTGCAAGGAGTGAGGAAGATCGAATGAATGAACTAGGGTTATCTCTTTTAAAAGCGCCATTTGAAATGGCGCTTTTAAAAGCGCCATTTCAAATGGCGCTTTCATTCCGTATATACGCTGTATTTATGAACAGAATAAAAGTGCCATTTGAAATGGCGCTTTTAATAAAAACGCCATTTCAAATGGCGCTTTACACGGGTTTGGGAATTACCTTAAATCAGACCCCAGTTTAGGAATTAAGTTAAAAAAACATATCTGTTAGGGAAATTAGCCGTCTTCGTGCCATGAGTGGCGGAGAAAAGGTAAAATAATCTTCAGTTCAAATTTGTATTATTTTTAAAGAATGTGAATTTTATTAGTGAGAGATTTGACGAGAAGTGATAAGAAATAAAGTTCTTGTCAATTTTAAGAAAATGTGAGAATTTTAACTCTCTTACTCATTCATTTTTGTCTCTCCAAAAACGGCTAGATGTGATGAGAAATAATTATAATACCAAGATTATCACTTGGATATAAATAAAATAAAATAAAATAAAATATGATTTATGTTCTATCTCACAGATTTGCTTCTTTTCTTAGCCAAATATGATGATAATAAACAATAGTTATTTCTTTTCTTTTCTCACATAAAAGCCACAACTTAGGTCACATAAAG
>BRYF01000018.1:21207342-21209842 GCA_030159135.1 Actinidia polygama
GATAATGTGTTGTAGTGTGCAAACAAATTATATATTCTCTCCATTGGCAATGCCCTATCGAATAAAATCTACGATTTTACTTTTTATTAATGCCCTGTTTGCTTTAGTTATCGGGTTTATTTGTCTTTAATGAAATCTTTTTATCGTTTGATCAAACTTTATATTTTAAAACAAACTTTTATGCCCCAACACCATTATGATCAATCTTGCACCCGTCACCACCTTTGTGTACCTAACCTAACGATGGGGAGAGAAGGGAGGCCCCAAACGATTGGTTATTGTGTTTAGTTGTGGACAAAGATTGAGTCCATCATAAAGAGAAGAGGGAACCACCACATCCGCCCGTTCATAATTCTTTAAGCCAATCAGTTTTTTTCCTGTGTATATTTTATAAACACCAAAATAATATATTTTGGGAGGGAATATTATCAATAATGAGACTCAAATCCCTAATCTCGTGAAGAGATTGATGCAAAGACTCTAGTTATTTGGGTGAAAATGAATCAATGTCATTTTACTTTGCATAATCATACAAGATAATGAACGACTTAATTTGGATGTTGCTTAGTCAAATGTGGAACACTAAAACATATAGTCTTTTCTACTATGAATTCCTTTATTTCTACAAAAGGACAAATCTGTCATTTTCATTGTTATCATTTTTCTTACTTAGTTTTGTCAAACTCTTTAGGACAAACCCTCCACCACTGGCTCACAATTCATATTTGAGTCCCACAAGAATAACCCGTCTGTTTGATTAGTCCCCTATCATTGAATTGATGCTGCAAGTAAAGATGGCATAAAAATTCTCACCCAGTGGGTATCAGACCCACACGAAGCTAAAATGGACGAGTTTAAACAAATTCTCTACCCGATGAGTAAGGTATAGGTTTTTAAAATCACTACCCGATCAAAAGCAGGTAGAATACAGATTTACAAAAACTCCGTCTGAAAACATGACCTTGACCTGCACATAATATAATTTATTATAATACCAAGGCCGTCCCTGAGTTTTCGGGGGCCCTAGGTAAAAAAAAATTTTGGGCCCTCAAATTTAAGAATTTTTTGAAGGCCTAAAATAAAAATAAGTAGTCCTAAAATGGGCCTAATTCGAGCTTTCAATATACCAAAATAAAAATGGATAGCCCTAAAATTTAAGAATTTCTGAGTATTTTTTGGGGGCCTAAAATAAAATGGAACTAATTTGAGTTTTCAATGTTCCAAAATAAAAATGGGTAGTCCTAAAATTTAAGAATTTTTGAGTATTTTGGGGGGGCCTAAAATAAAAATAGGCATAATTTGAGTTTCTAATGTTGCAAAATAAAAATGGATAGCTCTAAAATTTGAGAATTTTTGGAGGACCTAAAATAAAAATGAGTAGTCCTAAAATTGGCCTAATTTGAATTTCCAATATTTCAAAATAAAAATGGATAGCCCTAAAATTTAAATTTCTTTTAGTATTTTTGGGGCCCTAAAATTTAAATTTTTTTTTGGGGGGGGGCCTAGGCCATGACCTGGTTGGCCTAGGCCCAGGGACGGCTCTGATAATACCGGGTTTACAAAAATTTCGTCTGAAGATCCGCACGTGATATAATTTGACTATAATACCTCTAATAATTATACAAATTATACTGATATCCTAATATACATATTTAAAGATAAGTATTGGCTATGTGGGTTTCGGCTACGAGTGTTGTAAAATCTGCCATGCTCCATTACCATTCCTAGTTGATTGCATCAAAAAATGGTCGTCGACAAGAGAGAGAATTACGTGTTATTAACAGTTGCCCGTTGTTTGCGCAAACCCTTACAATTGGATAGTAATGTACAACATCATGATTATACTCTTCCATAAAAAACAAAAGCATATTTTTCGCAACAGTTTTTTTTTTCTTCATAATTTTCACAACACCAAGTGGAGTTTGCTGCAATGAGTGTTAGATATTTATGATATGGTTGTAACAAGTGGAAGTGAATCCAGAAATTTTAATTATGGAAATGCGAATGTATATATAAAAATAGAGTTTCTAATTTTTATGTAGAACACAAAATTAATATAAATTTTTTAGTGGTAGTTATATAATTTAAAAATACTAGTAGCTAATATTATAATATATAAAACTAGAATTTTTACAGATTTTGAGTGACGGCCGCCCCTGACTATCATTCTCGAGCTCACACAAAGCTAACTCTAAGCTTTTAAAGAGTATTTTATGTGTTTTACTAATCACAATGTAATATATTTTGAACACTTTTCATACTTTACTTCAGTGTCGCATTTTGAACTGTGAATTGAATTTTATTATTTTATTATTTTTTTGATAATTTGATATTCGATTCATTGGCCCAACTAATTCAGGGAATCAATTCTGTCATTCACAAGTGGATAGCAGGCGGATAAAACCTTGTATGAACTTACCCAACGCATGAATTGACAGCAGACGGATATAAGTCAACCCAAAGCGACAATCGCATGTTCAGTTCATTTAGTTAGATTGAG
>BRYF01000018.1:21242342-21244842 GCA_030159135.1 Actinidia polygama
ATTCCAGAATCACATTGATTAAATATATTACTCGAAGTTGTCAAGTCGCATAGCTACCACTATTTTAACCAGTCACAAGATCGCAACGCAACATTGAGGAGAGAAGACCTAAAGCGATAAAGGTAATTTTAGTCTCGTAAATGAGTTATGCACTCGAAAAGGATAATTTTATATCTCGTAAATTAATTACACACTCAAATCAGCAAAGAGACTATGAGAAGTGAAATAGGGGTCATCCCATTCAATAATACTGATTAACGAGTAAACAAAACATAAGAAAGAACAAAATAAAAAATTAGAATAACAAGTTTTCCCATTCGCTAATACTAGTTTAACGAGTAAACAATTCATAAGAATTCCTCGAACTTAAAAGGAGTAAGTTGACTTTTTAAAAAATTAGTAGTGATTAAGGTTTTATTGCGCCCTCTTTCTCTTTGCCTTTCGTGGTCACATAATGTTTAGGACTCAAATTTCTGATTAGCACATAATAACCACAATTAGATGCAAATAAATTGAGGATTCTCTTTTTAACTTGCCTCTTTGTGTACATATAATTTCTCATACACATAAAGATTCATCTAGTTTGTCTACAATTGGATCTATTTTCCATTTGACCATGAAGTAAAGTGATTAGATATTTTATGGGCTTTCAAAGACCTCACAATTATGGTGTAGATAATGCATGGAATATTCGACTAGTACTATTGTAGTGTAGGTAGCCACTGGCCACCACTAGAATGCTATGCAACATTCCATATTCTAATTTATAGTGGCTACAACCATTCAATGTATGTGAATGAATTAGTTTGAAGTGGTGCCCCTTGAATTTAGACCAAATTACCCCCTAATCCCACTAAGATAATGGAAGTTGTGTTTTTCATTTCATATTTAAATGGACAAAAAAAAATCATGGATTTGTAATTAAATGTATAGATAGTTAGATACATAATCTATATACAAAAACGATATAAAATAGTATATACTTATATATGGTGTGATTATTTATGGGTCTCACTACATGTTAGTATGTGCTGGAGAGATTGCGTTGTCCCTAACTAGTGGGTGACTCTCGAAACTAGACTCTCTATGAATCAACCGTCAACCCTTTATAGGAACTAAATATCAAACACTCAACAACCAAACCATGTGACATTAGTCACGAACTCGCACATCGGTGGAAATTCAAAACCATACTCTACCAAAGACTGGATATAGTTCGACAAGATTTGAAAACTCATCCTACCAACTATAGATAAAATTATACTCACGCCCCTAAAGTTAAAAATATTAGCTAAAAAGCAAACTATGAGGAGGTTAAAATAGGTTTGCTACACTTAATGACCAATTAACAAATTTAATCAAGTATTCTAGTATGCAATTTTTACTCAAGCATATAAGTATGTAAACAATAAAGAGAATAGAGAGGAGCTTGCAAACTATTTATAGTGGTTCGGCCAAACCGTGCCTACGTCCACTTTTTCAAGACTTCCTTGAGATTCCACTATCTTCAACAAGCTTGCAGGTGGTGTTTGTCAAATCTTGTACACACTAGAACACCTCTAGTCTTCAAGAGTATTCTACTCTTGGATCTCTTATCAATCATACAATGTGATTCTCTCAACAATGTTATAATAGATGAAGTGTTTAATGCTCACTCACTCTAGATCAAATGATTATACAATGAAGGCTCTAAAGTGATACAACTCAATAATGTTTTTGATCAAAATCAAAAACTAACAATGAATGCTCAAAAATGATTGAAGTATTGAATGCTAGCAAGGATATTAGTTTTGATTACTTCAATAATATTTAAAGCAACCCTAAGGGTTGATTCTTAAAGCCCCAAACTCAAAAGAGACGTTGCAGCATTAAATTCACTGTATAGAGCCTTCTGATTTAATCACCGCCATTAGATCTATGATTTTGACGTTCCTGTTTGAAATTCAAAACTTCGATCGGACTTTTTCTGAACTTCAGTTGGACCGAACTTAAACTTCAGTGGGACTTTGCCTGCATTTCCAGTAGCTTGCTTCAATACTCTGTTTTGTGCTCTGTTTGTGCTCTTCCGAACTTCGGTTGAAGTCTTTAGAAACTTTGGTTGAACCAAACTTAACTTCGATTAGAATTTGCCTTGAGTTTCAGAGAGCTAGTTTGTTTAAAAGATCAGTCCAAGTGTTCTTGACATTCAGTTTGTTCCTTGGGACTTTGGTCTCACAACTTCGGTCGATCCGAACTTGAACTTCGGTTGGACCGAAGTTTAACTTCAGTTCAATTTACACTTGCTTTCCAGAGAGCTTGATTTTGGACAGGGGTTTGTTTTGTTTTTCCAGTTTTGACAATTTTTCAAGCTTCTGCTTTTGTTTAAATATTTCAAAACTTCTTTTAATCAAGCGTAAGATTGGTTTTGAAAACTCTTTAACTTTTTAAGATTTTCAACAAAGTTTAAACTTAGATTGTGTTTCAACTATTTGTAATCATCAAAATACAAGATTTTATTTCA
>BRYF01000018.1:21487342-21489842 GCA_030159135.1 Actinidia polygama
CATCATTTCCTGACCCTACTTTTTCTCTCTCTGTCAAAATCACTAGATTCAATCCCTAAATTAGAACCCTACCCCACTTCAGGCACCATCGCCGCAACACAAAAAACGCCATCCCGTTGCCCCCACAAGCCCAGAACCCTAACCCTCGCCCCAATCAGTTTCAAAACCTATATAATCCCTCTTCAAATTTAGACTTTTGAGAGGTATTGCAAGCAGAGACTAGGATTTAGGTGATTAGGGCATATTTCTAAATGCAATTGTAGGCCATTGAAGGAACCTTTGCGAGCTTCGAATCAACCGTTGCAATCGATGCCCGAGAGCTGTGCGATGAAGCAATAGTCAAGATAGGTTTTTCGAGACTGAGAAGCCCAATAGCTCTGGGATTTGGGTGTTATTTTTGCAGTTGATTTACGCTTTTCTGAGTTTATCACTCTTTGGCTTTGAATCACTTGGGGAAGATAAGTAGGCTTGCGACAACGCGGTAGCTTTGCGGCGGCGGCGGCGGCGGCTTGCAAGTGAAAGTGTGGTTGTTGGCAGAGGTGGAGATGGCGGCGGTCGACGCAGATAGCCGATGAAGTCTTGCGTTAGCATTAGGTTTAAATTTACGTTTAGGGCTCATTTTAAAGGTTGAAGATTGGGGATTTTGAATTCGATGTAGGTGCACTGAGATAAGATTAAAAACCATAAAAATAAGGTCGGTTCCCATCGGGAATGTTGGGGGTTGTGGTGACTGGTGAATTTAAAAACCCTCGCGCTTGTTGGTATGCCCCGACTGGTCAAGTAGTCTCAGATTACTTTAGGGACTAATAAAACCATGAAACATATTGGGATAAAGTTGACTTAAGTATGGGGGACTATTGTGTCTGCTCGGACTAATTGTCTGGAGTCATTTTCAAAAAACAAACACGGGATTGAACTGAACTTGTAATCCAGGCCTAGTCCGGATAATCAAACATGCACTTTAGGTCTGCATTTGTAAGCTCTCCTTTTTTTTTACCCATGTTAAGGGTAGAATAGGAAATTGATTAAATTATGATGATGATGTCAGCAAATTTTGTTCACTCATTAACAGATTGCTAACGGAAGGAGGTGTTTGAGAAAAGGAAATGAAGTAGAAAGGAGGTCCTTGTCATTTTACAAACCTTATGGGAGCTTTTTGTTATTGTTAGAATTCTCAGGAGAGATCATTGTAATTTATCCTAAATAAAATGATAAGTATGATAAGATCTTGTTAACAAATTCTATATATCTATTGAGTAGGCAACAACTGAACAACCTAGTTTAGTACGAATTCTAACGTGAAGTTTGCTCACACTCTTTTTATACCCAAAATACCCTCACAACTGTATCACAATAACTACTATATAATTTAAAAAAATAAAAAATAAAATCAATCTACATTTAGAAATCAATTCTACTATTATACAAACAACAGACATAGTAGAGAGGCATCTGAGCTTGCATTGCTATGGGTTATTTCGTAGCGTACACTCCAAGCATGTAAAGGGGAGAGATTGAGGTTGGTGTTGTGCCGTCGAAAAAGTTATTCTTGAAAAAAATCGAACTAATAAGATATCAGTAACAATAGGACCGATACTCAAATCTATATTAAAAATCACATATCGTTCATTTTCTTTTCATGACAACTGTGACTTGATCCTATGACTTCTAAGTTCGATCATTCTAATTTTGGGCAAAGATAATCTCCCAAGGAAGGTCAACTATTTTCACTGTTTGATTAAAAATTCATACGTTTCTAATTCCATTCAACAAGAACAATCTGAAAACGTAAAAAAAGTATTCAAATTTGGAGGGAAAAAAAACACTAAAGACAAAGCATCTAAAAACGAAAACAATTCGAAATGAAGAAATTCAAAAACTAAAATAGCTAAAAAAATTAAAAATTAAAAATAGGGCAAACTGAATAGCTTAAAAGTTTAACTTTCTTTTTAAGTCTAATGCCCAGTTTGGGATATAGATTTTTTTAATTATTTTTTAAAATTTTTTAAGTATTTTTTTTTAGTGATTTTTTTTGTCGTTTGATCAAAATTTTATATTTTTTGTAAGAGGAATTCAAAAATATAAAATTTTTCATATAATTTAAAAAAAAAAATCACTATCGGACGTATCACTATCACCGGCCTTCCTTGGGCCTGGTGATTAGAGTACAGGCCTTTGGTTGGAGAGTCGGTAGAGAGATGAATACCTCTTTTTTTTGTACAATTAATTACAAATTGACCCCTCAAAGTACTAACTGGTTCCCAGTTTGGCCCTTAAATTATTATATTAGTATTTACTTTTAGTCAAGACACAGATTAAAAAATCTAATCTAAACTAAACTAAAGACAGTAAAATTTCAGTAAGGTTTTTTGGAGGGGAATTGGTTGTATTATTGAATTTTGAAAAAATGTGGGTGAATTTTGGAAAGAAAGTGAGAGAATAATTAAGTTTTCTTTATAGAAAACTAAAATAAAATTAGAGATTTTGATTGGAATTGTGA
>BRYF01000018.1:21494842-21497342 GCA_030159135.1 Actinidia polygama
GGAGAAACGTTACGAACATACATATTTGTACATATACATATAAATTCTCTCACGTGATGTGAGAGAATTTGTGCAAGAATAAGTGTGTTACTAACAAATCCACAAGCATATTAGCATACCCAATAACTATAGAATACTTAAAGAAATAAACCAACCCAAAACCCAACAACTACAAATAGGAATGGCTACGGGGTGGAGGTAGATTTTACATATCTCATTTCGGATTCTCGATATTAAAGTGTTCTTTGTTCTTGCCCCTATCTTCGTCGGGACTTAGTTTCGGTCTACCATACCTGGACCCAAACGCGAATTTGATTCTTTGGGTATTCCCTGGACCACTTTTCCTTCATGTTTTCATGAGTTTCAAATACGTAAAAAAACAAATTTGCAAAGAAGACAAAAAGGTGAATACATAAATTATTTAAGAACTTAAAGCAATGTAAAATTAGCCTAGTTGGTTAAAAATATTGATTTTTAACTATAAAGTTTGTGGTTCAAATTTTATCGGCATTAGTTTTATTTCACCTATATAAAATGCGAGGCCATGGGTATGAGAAAAATCGCAATTCTTGAGAAGGAGATAATATCTCGTCCCTAACGACCAAGTATCAATAAGAAAAAACTATAAATCGCAAGATTTGATAAGCATTGACCCCAAACTTGTCAATTGAGAGTGTGTAGATGTGGTCAACTGAGCTAACTCAATTAATTTTTACTATGATATGATGTGATAAAACTTGAGAGAATATTTGCAAGATTACTTTGGTTGTTGAAAGTACATGCATGAAAACCATTATGCTAGGGAATAGAATAGAGCAAACTATCAATCATTATCAAACTTTTAAGCATTGTTGCAAGTATCCAACTGATATTATCCATTTCTTTAATTTTCTATCAATCCACTAGCATGGCCCACAAAATAATATTACAAGTAATCTTCTCAATTTCATTATTTGGGTTTTGGAAACCTAAAGGTGGGTTGCATTTTCTTGAAATGCTAAGCACCACCAATTTGGAATCAAATTTGGTCGTTCCTATATTCTTTTCTTTGCATTGTGCAGCATATGGATTTTATCCTCACAGCCATAAAGATTCCACTTCTACAAAAAATTCAACCAGGAAAGAAACTATTTTATTTATTTATTTACGCAGAAATTCTGGAAATAGATCAAGATTTATTTTTTCTAAACTCTTTGCAATTTTTTTTGTTCTGGGCCATTTTTTAAAAATTATAAGAAAATAAATTTGAAAGCCTCTTTCAAAGTGGGGGTCCAAACCATTGCTTAAGGTTTAGGTATGGGCTTTGGAAGTGAGTTAAAAATATGTCCCAAGGCATCAGCTTAAATCCAAGTGATTAAGCAAAGAGGAGAATATAAGAGGGAGAAAATTATTTCTAAAATGTTCAACAATCTTTAAATTGCATATATACATATACATATACATCTGTCTATCTATCTATCTATAAAGGAAACCCCCAGTTTGATGTAGATAAAATTCTGAAGTTGGTTAATATTTTTTTATGTCAAAAATATCCCTTACAACTATAACTGCTGGTAACTTTCATGATTGTAATAACCTCTAGGAAGATAAGAGGAAAAAAAAGCAAAAAAATAAAATTAGTCTATTTCAAGAATCAATTCTGAACATGTATCGGATGAACACTCATCGCTAATATTATATATACACACAAGAGTATCTAATACTAGTTAGTTTTTTCGTAGAATTACTCCAGACTACAAAATTATTACATAACTATGTGTATTTATAGATTGAAGTGTGCCGTTTTATTTTTCATTTGAACAAACATTATGTTCACTTCAATTTTCTACATAGTGAGTCATATTCGACAAAAATACTCTTAACATCTTCAAATTTTCAAAATAATGTAATTGTCTCTCTTTCTTGATGCCTCCACCCCCACCCTCTCTTATCTCCCGCCACCCCCACCCCCTTAATTCCTTCCTCCCATGGCCCTACCTCAACACGTCTCTCTCTCTCTCTCTCTCTATCTCTCTCTCTCTCTCTCTATCTATCTATCTATCTATATATTTGTTCATACATATAACAGAGTAAAAAAAAACTCAAAAGATCATTACCCCAAACTGGGCCTATGGAAACTCATATCAAATTTGCAGTTTAGTCCATATATTGTGATTCTTAGATCAGTTAAATGTCATGGTCTAAATCATAAAGTGAAAAACAAATCTTGTCCTACAAAAGATGGACTGCCACGTGGCAGCCTGATCTTGCTTGTCATCTTTTCTCTGTGGAAGGTAGTTGGTTAGTTTCCTTTTCTATTTAACCTCTTTCTCTTCTCACCCTCAAATTAATCAAGAAAAAGACAAAATCAGTCATGGGATTCACCCCACATCTTTAAAAGATACTTCTCACACCCACCACTAGCAGACAAACCAGAGCTTGCCCTCTTGGTCCTGGCGGGCCCACCTGCGCTGGATCTAGGCCCACCTTGCTTAAGGTTGTGCCTGTACTCCAATGCCAC
>BRYF01000018.1:21527342-21534842 GCA_030159135.1 Actinidia polygama
TGCTATGCAAAGAAAAATAATTAGCTTCTCTCTCTATGAGGACAACTTAATACAACCCTAATTGTATCCTATCAAATTTGGATGTGAGCAAGATTTGTTACCAATATTTGTGTAGAATTCGCTCTTAAAAACTCCCTTGCAAGGGCAGGTGCCCAAAAGAACATTTTATATTATTATGTTTAAGGGTATTTCTTCTAAATGTGGGATCTATCACGTAATATGTAGTCAACGATGGTCTAGTTTAGCAGTACACGTTGTAGTATTTACTATAAAGTAACTATGCCTAAACATTATCCTAGGGTATTTGAATCGAGCTTATAAGTCGTCGCCCTTCATAAAAAATATACAATCTAAAAGTTGCAGTCATATCCCATCTATATTTTTTATGTGACGCTAATCTAAACGTACTTAAAAGTTACACCCAACTTTATATTTTCCCACTCCATTATCTTCATTATTTATTGGGCCAAAGTAAGTAACCTGAACTTGTGGATCACATACTTTACAAACTTTTATTACACCTTCATCACTTTTAGAGTCAAAATTAAAAAAAAAGGAAATGCTTGGCATGCTATTGACATTGGTCCAACTAAGTTGATACTCAGAAGGTAACTCAATACGAATCTTGTGAAGCATAATTGATCTCCTACGTTGATATTCAGAAGGTAACTCAATTGGAATCTTGTGAAGCGGAATTAATCTCCTATATTCCGGAGCAGACGCATATTCCTTTCCATCTTCATTCACAGCTCGTTGGTGACCAAGGTAACTTAATAGGAAACTGGGAATGAAGATGGAAAAAAATATGTGTCTGCTTCGAAATATAGGAGATCAATTCTGCTTCACAAGATTCCTATTGAGTTACCTTCTAAGTGTCAACTTAGTTGGACTGCTATCGATAGCGATCCAAGAGTTTTTTTTTCCTGCAGTTGAATGACTAAGGGATCATTGTGGGAATGCTAGACCCGCTCCAGATCTGCCTTAGTAAATGTGATGTAACCTGGCTCAGTTAAGCCCTGTCTAGATTTCTTTGTTGCTGGTTGGACCGAGAGTACCTTGTGCATTTGCCTACATTTGAAAGCCATATTCATTCCCCGACTCACCCGTCCTTCACGGTCTTCTATACTTTCCTTCTGTCTTTTGAATGAACATCTCCCAGGGAGGATGTTCCAGAAGCTCTTTCGACCTGCATGACGTCGTCCTCCAACCAAGCATACATCTCTACTCGCGTCATTAGATCTTAGAGGTTGGTTGGAGGGTTGAGCGTCAAGTCGTCCCACTATTTTTTGCCAGGGGTCAGCCCGAGCTTGTAGCTGACAACGGTGAGTTTTTTCGCACACTCCTCTTGTACAACTCTCAATATATTTTGTTGTAATTGCGGAGCATTTCATTCTTGCCTTTATAGAGCGTTAGAAGAGAACTTACACATTTTGGTACTTTGATGTTAATCACGAACCGAGCCACGAATGACTCAGACAGTTGGAGAAAGCTCCTGATGGGCCCCGGTGGGAGCTTCTCGAACCACTTCGGCCCGAGGTCACCTAGGCTCGATGGAAACACCTTGCAAATTAGCGCATCAAGATGATTCCAAAGTGCCATCATCTCCCAAAAACGGCTAATGTGCGACCCCGGGTCGGACTTCCCATCGTACGTGTTGAGCTTTGGGGGATGAACTTCTTTGGAGGTTCCATTCCCTTGATTTTGGGCGCGAACATGGTTTGGTACCTCGGGAGGAGTTGTTCTTTTTGTGTGGATTTTGAAGTCCTTGCTTCTAATCTTGCCGTGAAGGTCGTTCCTACAGCGGCGGCTGCTTTGGCGACCAATTTCGCTCACAAGTCACCTTCTCCTTGGCTCCTTTTGACTTTAAGGGTATGACGAAGGTCCACTCCAAAAGTATTTCAATTCGATGGAGCCCATCATCTACCTGAAGTCACGGTTGTACTGTCGCTTTGACTCTCGGCTTCATCGTAGTAAGAAATGGCTTGTTTGCCCTTCGGACCATCCCGAGGTGGGGCTTCTCGTTGGACTGGCCTCACCTCGGACGATCCTTCACCCACCCTAGGGGCTGGCATCTTTAGGTTGTTAGCCATTAGGATCTGCCTCAACTTTGCCATTTCAGTTTACATGCGTCTAATGGCAGCGTCCATGCTGTCTTCTTCGCCACTAGGGAGTGACTGGCCTGGCTTTTACCCAGAGGAGCCCTTGGCCGCCCTCTACGCATTGGCCAGTAGCTTAGTTTCCTTCTCACTCGGTGTTCTGGGCATGAGAGGGTACTTGTAAGGTTCTAAATTTTTTTTATATATATGACGTCATTGTGCCACGTGTGTGTGTGTGTGTGTGTGTATATATATAGTTATGAATTTTGGTAGAATTAGACCAATATAATTTAATTAAATTTTTAATTTGGGTTTGAAAGTGGAGGTGTGAGAGAATGGATCAAATTGATTGGACCTAAGGTTAATTTTGATTTGGGTTTATGCTTGGGCCAAGCAAAGCCCAAGGCCCAAGGAGGGCATTTAGATCTTTTTCCATTACTTAACCTAACTCAAGTTGTTAGCATTTACTAAAAATATTTATTTTGCATTTATGGTCTTATTCTTCTTCCTCTCTCTCTCTCTCTAGTGTTTGTATTTAAAGCTTAGATCTAAGTGAGTTAAGGTGAGGTTTGAGTGATATTTCGTTGGAAAGATTATCTACTCAATGAGGGCTTCGATTTGAGCCAAGAAAGTTCGAGATTGGAGCAATTCAAAATTTTGGACATCACCGGAGCTTTTTCTTACTTAGAATTGAGGTAAAGGGGGTTATTTTGTGGGGGGTTTTCTTGAAATTTGTTGTTAATGACTTATATCTAGCCTATTGAGGTTGTATTTTGAGTATTGACCCCTAAATTAAAGATTTAGTTTATATGAAAAAGTTTAGAAATGGGAAGTGCTGGATTTTGGTCGCTGACGGTAAGTGTCGACATCTAGATTTCAGGTGTCGACACCTTTGAATAGTAACTTTGGAAATTTGGCCACTGATAGCAGGTCTCGACACCCAGGTTTTAGGTGTCGACACATTTGAAGAGGAAACTCACGGTTTGGCTATTGATCTCAGGTGTCGACACTTGAATTTCAGGTGTCGACACCTAAAATTTTTTAAACAGTAAAAATTTAAAGTTTCTGGCTACTGACAAAAAGTATGCATCATTTTCAGGTGTCGACACCTATGAACAGTAAAAAGAATTTTTAAATAATTTTTTTTAAATGGCTTGCTTTGAGCATGATGATATTTTATATGTTTTATTGTTGCATTAAATTTTAATAAATATGACAATTACGTATGTGGAAGTGAAAAAATGTTATTTGTGTGCGTGTACTTAAAAAATTTGGGTTGGGGTTTATGTTAATGATTATGAATATTGTTCAATAATAGCATTATTATTATTGACGATTTTGAATACTTGTATAGTATATTGTTGCATTTAAATTTTGATAAATGTAGCATGGACACATGATAAAGCTTGTGGAAAAATATAAAGTTGTTATTGCATTGAGACCTTTAGTAAAATGCAAATTTTACACGTGTGTGAAAAATTAGAAAGGGTTTGAGAATTTGACAAATTTGAAAGTTCTAGATGGCAAATGTATACACGGAATGCATGTCAAGGCCTACGGTGAAAGTCCGGAAAGTTGACAAACTTGAAAGTCCTAGATGGCAAATGTATACACGAAAGAAATGTCAAAGCCTAGGTGAAAGCCCATAAAGTTGACAAACGGTAGAGATGTTAAGGTCTACGATGAAAGTTTGAGGAGTGGGACGGATGTTGTCTCATGTGCTTAATGCATAACGAGATTGATTAAGTATTAACCTAGGTGTGTCATTCAAATGAATTGAATCATTATTTTTTGAGAAGAGTTGAGAACATGAAAAAATTGTTGGATGTGGAAAACCACGGATTGGAATCAAAAGTATATTTTAATATGAATGAAAACGTATTTTGTTGCATCATGTTTTTATTGTATAACCATGTGTCATGGTTTTGGCTTGAGACATCAAGTCTATTGTTAAATCTTTGCAAGGTAACTCACATTTACTTAAATAAACTTTTAGGTTCTGAGGTTTATCCCGAGTCTTTGAGGCATGCGGATGTCGCTTATTGTTTTATTTAAAAAAATGTATAAACAAGTATTTTTAAAAGAATTATAATATTCTTTTGGCCCGATATGGGCATTGTCCATGAGATATCAGTTTAGTTCTGTATTTGATAGCTCATGAAGAATATGATCACACGGGAGGGATTTATTTATTGTACTCTGATGTAATGACAGTGCATTGTTATATATTAGTTTGACTTTTTTGCATTTACGTTGATTGTCTACGTGGCCTAGTCTTGGTTGACCGGGGCGTGACAATACTCCTCTTAGGCTCCTCGACTAGGTCTACCGTTCATGCTTCTGATGCCATTAGAACTGGTTTTTGATGATGTATATGGTCGATTTCTCATTGATGGTGCCGTATCAGTATGTGGGCGGTTGACCCAATCATTTCCCTAAGGTATAACTCATGACTGACAGCTAACCTATCACGTCATCGGTGTCTGGACCCAAGCGTGCGGGTGGCGGAGGAAACTTCGCCGTGCAAGTTACCCTCTAACCCTGACATGCCCTTGGGATCCCCACTTGTCGAAGTTCGTCAACCAAGCTCCATCACGGAGACCCCGCCAACCTTACTATGTAGCGACATATAGCGACGGTACTCGCCTAGCTCGGTTGGAATTGATACTGGATATTTTACCTTCCTACAAAAAATGCTATTTTTTCATGATTTTTATACGAAATTAGTTATATACTGATGTGACAATGACATTTTTAAGTGTAGTTATAATATATTTGGAAACAAGATTTGATTAACATGAAATTAGAATTTCTTTGTTCATGCAAAAAGCCTATCAACTTCATGAGTATTTTTTTTTTTTTTGAATTTTGCTTCCTTCAAATGCATGTTGTGTATGAAACTCAAAACTTTATAGCAAAAACATAATTTTTACCGGTCAGTAAAAACTAATTAGTCTAATTTGCTTCACTGGGTTTTTTGGTAAAGTTTGGTATTTTAACATTGTTAACCCTCATGTAACCTAACTGTGATTATATTAGATTCTCTCTCTCTCTCTCTCTCTCTCTCTCTCTCTCAACAATGCTCTTGAACGTTCTTTCTTCAAGAGGTGGGAGTCAAAAGACGAGAATAGAGATCATGAGAGACACGTAATCACGTAATAATAAAAATCTAGGGGGTGTATGTGTACTTTTTGTGGGCCGTCTTCACCAACCTTGGTATTAATATGTAAACTATTAATCACACACCCCGTGTCAGCGGGTGAGTGTGAAGGGAAAGGATTGGGCCAGTTTTGGCCGAGAGTACCCCTCTCTCTCTCCTGCATTTATTTTCTCTCTCAGCCTCAGCCAGCCAGCCCACTTTTTGTATCAATTTTTTTATTTTTTTTATTATTAAATTTATTTATCAGTTTTTTTTTTTGGATAAATATTTTTAGAAGAGTATATTTTTAATTTTTTATAATTTATAAAAAAAATAATCAAAATTTTATAATTTTTTATTATTTTCACATTCCGAATTTTTATATAAATTTTTGAAATATATAATAATTTATTTATTTATTTATTTTGTAATACTATTTGTTCATCTATTTTTACTTTTTTTAAATTTGTAAATAATTAAATTTTATTATTATTTTAATTTGTCATAAAAACACATAGTAAAAATAATAACTTTTACCATATCAATGTAGTAGAAAAAAATTAACATTACGTCTGAACATAATTTTTAATCAATATCTCCTTCAAACTCTCCTCCAGGGACATCCGGTCCTCCACCCATTATTTCTAACCACAAATTCATTGGTACTATATTACTCTCAACTCATTCCCTAACTTCAATTGATACATGTTGGCGCCGCCACATTGGGGTTGGTGGTACAGGATAATGAGGGCGTAAAAAATTTTGAATAAAGTAACTGTTTCGAATACGAGCAAAATAGCTATTTCTCGGCGATCCTTAACCGTAACTAGACGAGATCTCAAAGGCCTAATTGTACTCCGGATAAAGTCTATTATATAATTCCATGTTATTTTGAATCTCTTCCATCAAGTCCATCCGTACCTGTGCCCAATCATCTTCGCTATACCCGACTTGCGCAGCTATCGCCCTAAATAATTTTTTAATTATATATTTGTAATCTTTTATTTAATTTTTAATTTTAGATTTTGAGATTCATTATTTGTAAAAATTTAAAAAAGTACACAATTTTTTTAAAAAAAATATCATCTCCTTTATAAAAAAAAATTAATTAAAATTTTATTTATAAAAATTTAAAAAAGTATAAAAGTATGTATCAAAATAAAAAGTCTATATAAATTTTGATCCATATTTATATACTTTTTAATTTTTTTATAAATAATGACTTCAAAAATCTAAAATTAAAAAATAAACAAAAGATTACAAATATATAATCAAAAATATTATTTATTCAAAATGAAAAAAAATAAAAAAAAATTGATAAAAAAACTGATTAAGAAAATAATAATAAAAAAAAACAAAACTAAAAAAATTAAAAAAAAAACTGGAAGAGAGAGAGAGAGAGAGAGAGAGAGAGGGGGAGGGAGAGAGGGGTGGGGGGTGGGCGCCGAAAGGAGCTGGCTGGGAGGGGGACCAGCTGAGGTCAGCTGTTATAAAGGGGGGACAAGGGGGGTAAAATGGGGGGATAAACATGGGTAAAAAGGTAATTTACTTAATGAGAGTTAGATGATGTGACATATGAGGGGGTGTGATTAATAGTTGTCTATTAATATTGGGAGTTAGGAGTCGCTGTTAGATAGATAATACTATCAAGAGCTAATAAGTCCTTTTCTTGAATTGAAAGTCTCATTGAAATTTCATTTCACTGACAATTTAGTATATTTTGTCAATAATTTAGAGTGGTAAGTACTGTCTACAGGCTTACCATTGACCTGTTTTTGTAATTTAAATTATTCATTTTATGGAGGTCGTTGAGCATGTGATCTATGTTAAAAATCAAGTCGATCTGGCTTCGATAGCTACATGATCAGATCACGTTTGTCTTATGGTTTATTCTTGGAATCGAAAATAATGGCCATTCAATTTTTTTTAAACAAATGTGCTTAGATCATGGTTACTGATATCTAATTAGTCTATTTTTTTCATTAATAATTTACTCAAAAAGTCCTTAAAAATGAACAGGTCAAATCGCCCAATTTCCATACTTTATTGATTTAAGTGCGAAAAAATTAGTCCCAAGAGTCCAAAAACATGTATAATTGAGTTTTAAGTTCTTGCTTTTATAATAAAAAAAGGATAAATTTTAATAATCTCTCCTGAAGTTTCAAAAAAAGCACTGATATCTCTTACTTGTGAAACTAATATTTAGATTCTCTTTGCAGAAGGACAAGATTTCTTTTTAATTTAGGGCCTTCAATATTTTTTTCA
>BRYF01000018.1:21549842-21552342 GCA_030159135.1 Actinidia polygama
AAGATTGGGAGATATGCCGTGAAGAGCTACGTATGTACTGCTCATTGGTGTTTGAGTTGGTGGCATCTTCGGTGTTTGTAATCGGATTTTTCTCTTGTCCGTGGTTTTTCCCAAGGTTAGGTTTTCCAAGTACAACACCATGCGCTGATTTATTTATTTTTTTTACGCATTATTGTTCCACTTTCCTGTTAGTTAAATTTAACTAAGAATAAATGGGGGCTCATTGTAGTAACTTAGGTTAACTACGGTTTGTCGCCATAGACATAATTTGAAAGTCTTGGAAATCTTTACCGTTTGATCAAAATTTTATATTTTTTCAGTTCCTCTTGACGAGATGAATCTGTTCAAATTTTAAAAAAAAACTACTCTAAAAAAAATTTGATTAATGTGCCAAGTAAAACTAATTTTTATTTTTATTGTTTTTAGTGAACTTTTTTTCGAATTAAGTGAAAATTTTTACATTTTCAAACTCGTCAAGATGTACGATTAAATTTTGACCAAACGGTTAAAAAATTTCACTTAAAGAAAAAAAACTCAAAAAACCCAACACAATTAGAAAATCTCAATAAAAAAGCTAGGCCAAACTAACCTCAGTTTTTCAAAAGAACACATTCATATACTTTTTTTTATAATGGGTAAAAGTGGAAAACCCTTCAATGCGGGTCATCCCTCCACAACCACGTTCACAATAACTGCACGAAGTAAATATTGCAATTTGCACACCCGACCTATGTGCATTCCTCGCTAGTGTTTGCATATGTGCATTCCCCGCTAGTGCATTCCACGCATACAGAACACTCTTAGCATGTGTTACTATAAAAATAATTGCAAATTTTGTGTACATACATCATCTAATTTCTTCTTATCATCGTACTTGGAATCAAGTCTATCAATGTCGGATTCACATCTATTTTCTGGTATATAAGTTTGTATCTATGTTTGTACGTGTAATGAGGTCAGAATATAAATATATACTCCTATATATATATATATATAGCACAGTTAACAAGTGTTTCAAGTATACAATTTACGAATTTTATGTACATATACACATATCTTTATATTCAGAGAGAGATGAGATTGATGAAATTCACCTAATTTGCTGCAGATTGTCATCGTACTTGGAATCGAGCGCATCAATTTCGGATTTGAGGGACAAGATCGTAAATTGCTGACAGGCAATGTTCTGATCGAGTTTGAAGCAGCGTTGCTCCATTGATCTGATGTTGGAGAGCTTCGTCGCTAGGAGTTGGGACTTGGCGATTTGCAGTTCTCGCTCCGCCTGCGAGAGTGCGATTGAATCAGATTAGGGCTTTTTAGTTCTAGAAAATGGAGAGGGTCTCTAGAGAGAGAAAATGAGGGACCTGGAGGAGAGAGAGTCTCTGGTTTCTGGTCTCCTCCATCTGCTCGAGCCGCTCGCGAAATAGGGACGGAAGCGCCATTGATGATGCGCAGAGAGAGAGACAGAGAGTTCGAAGATCCGAAATCGCGGGAGGCATAATATATGAGTCCATGGAATTTTGTGGGTCGAGCTAAATTCAAACCCTATTTGGGCCCAGCCCAATCTCCACTGACCCAATCAAACCCTATTTTGCAAATTTCACTGACCTCTTTCGAGAATTCTGACAAATGCAAATGCTTCCTCTTTAGTATTCGGGAAATGCTACATTGATCAATTATTGTACCGAAGTTATTATCGATTGTACCAAAAACAATCAAAACAACGTCGTTCAACTAAAAGTCCCAAATGTTTAAAAAATCAGAACGACATCGTTTTGGTTATTTTGCACCAAAATAAATAAACCAGAAAAATTTATTTATTTTTATATAATTCATAATTTTAATAATCTTTTTTAATAGTAACCCACTAAAAAAGTTTGAATTCAGAAATTTTTAAAAAACCTGAATGTGAATTCGGAAAAATCTGAATTCGGATTTTTTTTATGTTCACAAGCGAAAATTTTTAATTTTTTTATATAATTCTTAATTTTAAGTAAATTTTTTTACGTAAACCCACTAAAAAAAGTCTGAATTCAGAAAGTTTTTAAAAATCGGAAGACAAGAAATTTTGGCTTCGGACAGGTTCGGCCCAAGCTCGTCAAGTTTCGTCAAAACTCGAGCTCGGGCTAACCCATTTGGAAAATACTCAGGCCAAGACTAGAATGTTTAGGCCTCAGCGCGGGCTTCAAGTGAGCCGTGGATTTGGGCGGGCTTGAACACTAAATTTAATTTTTTTATTTTATTTGTTACTTGACACAAGTGATTGACCTTTTTCTTGTTTTCGCTAAGGCGAGCTTTGGGTATGGACTCCTAGGCTCGGGGATTGCCCATAACAAATGGAAGGGCGCAGGCCTCATTCAGGGGCGGCCCTCAAGCGGATTCAGGTGGATCGCTAGCCTCCGGGCCAAATTTACACGGTTACACCTCTACTCGTTCTATAGAAGCAACTTTGTTTGAACAATTTTGTATATTGTAAATAATAGATTACAATTATTTATGA
>BRYF01000018.1:21599842-21604842 GCA_030159135.1 Actinidia polygama
CAGATGCGGTTCTTAGAACAAAAAGATAAATAATAATCGCTCAGATGCGGTCCTTAGAACAAAAGGATAAACAATAATTGCTCAGATGATGTCCTTAGAACAAAGGGATAAACAATAATTGCTCAGATGTGGTCCTTAGAATAAACAATAATTGCTCAGATGCGGTCCTTAGAACAAAAGGATAAACAATAATTGCTCAGATGCAGTCCTTAGAACAAAGGAATAAACAATAATTGCTCAGATGTGATCCTTAGAATAAACAATAATTGCTCAGATGCGGTCCTTAGAACAAAAAGATAAACAATAATTGCTTAAACGTGGTCCTTAGAATAAAAGGATAAACAATAATTGCTCATATGCTGTCCTTAGAACAAAGGGATAAACAATAATTGCTCAGATGTGGTCCTTAGAATAAACAATAATTGCTCAGATGCGGTCCTTAGAACAAAAGGATAAATAATAATTGCTCAGATGCAGTCCTTAGAACAAAGGGATAAACAATAATTGCTCAGATGTGGTCCTTAGAATAAACAATAATTGCTCAGATGCGGTCCTTAGAACAAAAAGATAAACAATAATTGCTTAAACGTGGTCCTTAGAATAAAAGGATAAACAATAATTGCTCAGATTCGATCCTTAGAACAAAAGGATAAACAATAATTGCTCAAACGCGGTACTTAGAACAAAAGGATAAATAATAATTGCTCAAATGTGATTCTTAGAACAAAAGGATAAACAATAATTGCTCAAACGCGCTACTTAGAACAAAAGAATAAATAATAATTGCTCAAATGTGGTCCTTAGAACAAAAGGATAAACAATAATAATTGCTCATATGTGGTACTTACAACAAAAGGATAAATAATAATTGCTCAAATGTGGTCATTAGAACGAAAGAATTAACAATAATTGTTCAAATGTGGTGCTTTTAACAAAAGGATAAACGATAATTGCTAAGATGGGGTTCTTAGAACAAAAGGATAAACAATAATTGCTCAATGTGGTCATTAGAACAAAAGGATAAATTACATTAATATATCTGTAGTTTTACAAAAATACAACACGCTCTATGAAGGTCTCATATTTGTATTATACTTCCTTCATCATAATTGAAGTGTGTCAAGCTAGAGTCAAAAATGAGTATCAATAGATTTTTAGGAAATTCACAATTAATTAGTGAAATAATGTTTGTCAGCTTGCAAATTCGGTCTCCAAGGGTCGAAAATTATCATTTAGTCCAATACCAATGCTACACGTGGCTCATAACTCGCCGTACAAAAGCATTACACAAATTATGTGGTAGCTTTTGAAATAAATTGTGTACTATCGACCACTAAACTACGACATCAAATATTATCTTTTGACCAAACCAAAATTTAATGCAGATAATACGATCTATTCAACGGTAAAGACAAAAAAAATAATATCAATTACATTAAAATCAAATAATAAAAAATTAAACTAACGCAGTCGATACAATGTATTTTTAAAACTGCGACTCTCTCTCTCTCTCTCTCTCTCTCTCTCGTCTAATTTGTGACTTTGGAGTTAGTGGATGTAAGTGTAATTACACCAAAATTATGAAGTTCGTTCTATTTTTTTCACATCTCAAGGGGAAGTTAGTGTAATTCACAGAAAACAAATACTCATATAAGTTGTAAGAACTGCTCGGAGGGAGAGAAGGCCGTGGAGATGGAGGCACTGTATCTCTTGTGCTCCATCCTATCCATTTTCCTGGCCTCCCTTACTCTCTCTCATTCTCCCCTTCCGACGCCTCCTCCTCCGACGCCGCCGCTCTGGCGCCGAAGTCGACGAATCGCCGCCGGTGTCCCTCTACCAAGGCACCGTCTGGCATGAGCGACGACGCCCCGTCCACCACTCTTTCCGCTACTCCGTCCGCTACGCCCTAATTGACCTCTACCGTGCCTCTCACGCGCCGCCCGGCCATCTTTCCGCCGACCAGTGCCGCTCCGTCGCTCAAACCAACGGTCCAGTGTAATTAATTTCTGCTCTTTTAAGTGAGCGTTTTGTTGTAACTGTTCATTTGGATATACAAAAAATCACGGTCTTGAAGAACAAGCCACAATGAAATTAGAGCAATGGTGCTACCATGCTTCATAACTACTGCATATTTAACTCAATACCTACATTCATTGTAGACTCTACACAATTTGGTTGGCGTGTAGCCCACAACCCAGTGTGAGTAGTCTTTCATTTTTTCGAAGATGACTATTAGTATTAGACCAATCTGAATGATTGATACTAACCCCCGGTAGAATTCACCCTGAAAGCCGGCGGGGAAGGTGTTCAAGAGTGTCTAAGAGGCTTATATTTAAAGGGACTAAGGATCGTAACATACCACGACGTTCCGCAATTCACGTTCACTATCGACACTAACTAGACGGTAGCCCTTTCCCTTCTGGTGGCTTTATTCACTTATTAGTATTCGACACCTATTATGCCAACTCCTAGGACATCTTAATCCTGCCTATAGGTCGCCCCACACCCATTGGATCCCATACTTGCATAGGTGAGTCCGATCCCATATTTGACGTGGTGGCTGACTCTAATATCAAATGATATGAACCATTTGGTAGAACTCACCATTGAAATCTGGCTTACAAGGGAGGGTTCTCAAGAAGTTTATATTCAAGTGTTTAGAGCCACTTTTAACCTATGTGGGACTAAGGATTGTAACAATGATCTACACAAATCAGCCTTTGTGATAGAATGACTGGATCATGGAGTGGAACCCATGGTGGACCGGTGGATATACACATATTTAGGTTTTGAGTGTTCATAACTTGGATTGTGTTTATAATTGTCCGCACGAGGATGGTGTGAAAAACACGAATGTACTTTAAGACTCCATTTGTATACGTGGATTCCAAGTGTTCAATTCAACAAAAGTAGAAGAGGTTTAGCTATAGGCGGATTGTGAAATTAGAGGGTAAGGGAGATTAGAGGGAAAAGCGATGATATTTTGTATGACTACAAACCATTAGCATGAAGAATTTTAAATTACTCCTATTAATTAGTCATTTAAAATCCATGATAAAACTCTAACCTCAATCTTGAAATCCCTATGTCTACTATCAAATCTGAATATAAGTTATTCATATTGTTATCCACATGGAGCCTAAGATGTCTGTGGAATTCATTCATATTTGAGAGTTTATGTATAGATTTCGACATTGAGTTTGGGAGTTTTATCAATGGTAGATTTAAAATGACTATGTAATAGTATGAGTGATTTAAAATAATTCATGCCAACAACAATCCCCATAAAAAAATCTCTTATATTTCTTAACCTTTTTCGATTCTAGTTTCGCAAGCAACCTATATTTTTATTGAAATTGAACATTAATATCCTTTATTTGAAATCCGCATCTGTCCAAATATAGAGCATAAATGCACACAAGAGAATCGTGGTGTTCATTTTGAACTGGTTAGTTAAATTTTGTAGTTTTTGTTGCTCTTTTGGGTCTGTTAGAGAGGATCGAAGCGTCCAATCTTAAACCAATTGGCAATAGGTGGAGTATCCCCTAGAGGAGATATAAAAAGGTTGGGTAGCTTGGTGATGTGGGATTAGTCTAAGACTTCCCTTCACGTGCCCCTCGGATGCACGTGGAGGTGATGAAGAGATGGCCCAGATGCACGTGGAGATGCGAAGGATGGGTGAGACAAGAGATATAGACTTGGACGGAGATATGACCACGAGAGAGCCACCCAAGACCTAGCTCTAATGCCATGCTAGAGAACTATGGAGAGAGAGAGATTTCTTGTATTTCTCAGTATGTGCAAGAATGAATACAAATGTCCTTTATATAGGGTTGGTAGAGTATTCTCCAAGCTATCTAAGTAAATTAATGACAAGAATAAGGGAGATAAAATATTATATATTAATATAAAATATATGTTAATTATATGCTAGAATATATTCTATAATATCCTAGAAGATCTCTAGAATATTTTTTATGCAAGAATGCCTTCCTCCATGTTATCATACCGAGGAAGTTTATATGCAGCCTCTACTAGGGTATCCACATCCTCTCCACAAAGTTTGCAAGCTTCATCATGCTTTCTATGGTGTCAAACAAGCTTTTTGAGCATGGTTCACCAAATTTAGTGCTCAAGTTTCTCTTCAAGCTCCCATTACTTCGCTCTCTTCATTCGCAAAAACTGTGCAAGGCACTATTCTTCTTCTACTGTATGTTGAGAACATGATTCTTACCGGAGATGATCTTTATGGTATTTCACAGCTCAAACATTTTCATAGTGACCACTTTGAGATGAAAGATTTGGGTTGTCTCAGCTATTTCTTGGGTCTTGAGATATCCTCATATTCAAATGGCTATTATCTCTCTCAAGCCAAGTATGCATATGATGCACGCCCTTGCTTAATTGACAGCAAGGCAACCCCTGCTCCTCTTGAGCCTAATGCTCATTTAACTCCTTTAGATGGCACAATATTTGATGCTACTCTTTATCGCCAGCTTGTTGGAAACCTTGTCTATCTCACGGTTACCCAGCCTGACATCGCCTATGCTATTCATTTGGTCTATCAATTCTTGGCTGCCCCTTGGTCTACCCACTACTTACAGTTCTCTGCATCCTTCGCTATGTCAAAATAACACTTTTTCATGGTCTTCATTATTCAGCTTCCTCTTCACTTGATTTGCGTGCCTATTCGGATGCAGCTGATGATCCTATTGATTGTTGTTCTACTACAAGTTATTGCTTCTTTTTAGGCGACCCTCTCATCTCTTGGCATAGTAAGAAGCAAACTGTCATTGCATGATCTAGTACGGAGGCTGAATACCGTGCCCTCACTAATACAACTCACGAACTCATATAGCTTCAATGGTTATTAGAAGATATGGGGGTTCTTCAGTATGCTTCCATCATCTTGTTTTGTGACAATTGAAGTGCTGTTCATATTGCTCATAACGATGTTTTCCACAACCGCACCTAACACATTGAGATTGATTGTCATTTTG
>BRYF01000018.1:21652342-21654842 GCA_030159135.1 Actinidia polygama
TATACAAACTATTATTCCCACTCCCCCTCACACGGGGGTGTGGGGATGATGGGACTACTATTAGGTATGTTTGGGCAAATTTGCCCCTCTCTCTCTCTCACTCACCCCTTCATCTCTTCTCTCTCTCTCTCTCTCTCTTACCTATTAATTTTTTTTTTGAATATCATCTCTTGGTTAGTTATTAAAATTAAATAAAATTAAAAAAAAGAAATAAATTTGATAAAAAAATTAAAAATTGATTAAAAAAAATAAACAAAACTAATGAAAAAAAATATTTCTTTTACTCCCACTATCAAAATCTAAAAAAAATATTATAAATTTTGATCCATATTATAAAAAAAATATTTTATAAATAATTAACAAAATATTAAAAACATATAATAAAAAAATATTTATCCAAAATAAATTGATAAAAAACGAAATAAATTTAATAAAAAAAACTGAAAAAAATTTATGAAAAAAAATAAAGAAACAAAACTAAAAAAAATTAACAAAAATGGGGGGCCCGCTGTGGGGAGAGGAAGGAGGGGGACACGGGGGCAAAAGGATAATTCTATCAAGGTGTTGGGGGTGTTTTTGGGGTGGGAATAATAGAGCTCTTTTTGTATAATTAACCTGAATACCTTGTCTTGTGGACCCCGGGCCCTAGCCATGTCTCAAAAATCCCATTTTTCAAGAAGAAATATAAGCTAGGAAAAATCACAAAAACCATCCTTGTAGTTTCACCAAGATCTCAATCTCGTCCCTTCTTATATCAATCGTAACGATTTTAATATTTAATTAATTTACTTTTAGTTCCAATTAAGTCCAATCCAGTTAAGCAATTGGACGTCGACATACGTATGCTCACCAATTGAGATTTTGGTGAAACTAGTTAGATTAACATGATAGATTAAATGAATGTAACTATTGAGAATTAAACATATTGGACCAAAAACCAGGAAAAAAAAAATACGACAGAAACCTGAAACACTTAATGCAAATTCTGCAATTTCCAGTCCCCACAAACCCAGAAAAAAAGAAGAAGAAAACTCAAAATTGAAAACTGAAATACGAAGGAACAGAATGAAGAACTTGAGAAATCAAGAAATTACTTGAATTTAGGACTGGAGATACGAAGAGAATGATCACATTGAAGGTAGTATGGAAAAGCAGAGAAAATTATGGGAATTCGTGCGACACAACAAAAATCGGCGGCGCCCATTCACCGCGCCATAAAGAAAGCAAGTAGCACACAACATGCAATTATTGCAAGGTGTCCCCCCTTGGGCCCGTTGCCCGCCTGACCACCTTCAACGTTGTCCCAAGTTCGCTCGCCGCCGGCAACTCCTTCAGTTTTGATTACCGGAACCGCCGGAGGCTTATATTCCAATACGAGTTTAATTGGTTTACGTTTTGGGCAGGGAAACTTTGCCTCCTTGATGAGGTTTAGTTTTGTACGGGACGATGTCCAGAGGAATTCCAATGGGGGGGCACTGGGGTTATGGGGAGGTTGATTTGCCATGGCTTCTCGGGTTTTAGATGCAGAGAGAATGTTTTCAAGAAATGGGTTCAAGATTGAGAGAGAGAGAGAGAGAGAGAGTTTCTTTGTGGCTTAAGATCCTCTGAGAAACAACGGTGTTCTGATTTTGTATACGGGTTAAGAAGATCCTCTGGAGTAGATTTACATGAAGTGTCCCAGGAGTTATAAAAACGACGTCGTTTTGATACAAAACGAAAATAAAACGACGTCGTTTTTCTGACTGAAATTTTTTTCTGGGTGTTCAAAACGACGCCGTTTCGATTTGGCTCCAAATTTTTGTGTTCTCCAGTCTGTTCAGTCACCTGTGAAGGAATAGGTCTGGGTGGTTAAGAAGAAGAGACCTGTACATTGTGTACAAGAGGAGGATGTTGGGGCTGTCTCGAGGGACTGCAAATGATGGGCCTCAAATCCCTCCATTTCATCAAGCAGGGTTAGGGTCCTAGGGACACCTCTGGAAATTAGTTTGATGTTCTTGAGTCTTCTGCTTACAAGGAGCTGTTTGGTGAGAATGTGGAAGCAGGGGCGGGTCCTTTAGTTTACCGTTGGACTGCTTTGATATCTGGGTTGGTGCAAAGTGGGCATTGGCTTGATGGGTTTAATCTCTTCATTGTTGGGCATTGGGTTTAATCTCTTTATTTTGAATCTCCCGTTTCGAGGACGACAGCAGGACGAAGGTTACGTTGACTCGTACGTCGCCACTGCAGATGACGTGTTCTCGGCGGAACTGATCGGGAATGATGGTTTTGAGGAGTCAAGCGGGCCGATTCTGTCGCCGACGGCGGAGATGGAGTTGGAGGAGGGGTTGAGGAAGTGGCAGAGGTACCTTTTGTGCATAGTTCTTTACCACTTTACTGTTTATGGGGGAATTATGTGACGTGTAGGTTGTGGGTATTTTGAGGGTATTTTCAACAATGGGGTACGCCCCATTTGTTTCTATACCTTGTAGTTTGGTTTTGGATGTTGGGCTTCAGCTTTTTT
>BRYF01000018.1:21769842-21774842 GCA_030159135.1 Actinidia polygama
TCAACTCTGTATCTCTCATCTGTATAGTCCGAATTATCATTTTGTAGAGTTCGTTGAGCATATTACTTACCCAAAAAAAATAGTTGACCAAATATCATTAGCCACATGATCGGATAACATTTGTTCTATAATTCATTCAAAGAATCACAGTTTGCCATTCATTTTTTTTTTAATCAAAATGTGGCCGTTTTGGTGTCATCGGCAATATTTTCGTGAGTGTAGTTTTCCCTTTCATCAATGAGATGTAAAAAAATAGTCGATTGCATATAGGGATGGCAATTCCCCCGATTAATTCGGGGCTCCGCCCCTCCCCGTTTAGGGCGGTTTTGGGGGAAAAATAAATGGGAATGGGACAGGGCGGGAGAAAAATTAAAAGCCGATTAATAATCGAGGCGGGGGCGGGTTTAGCCCCCTCTATCCCGAACCTGCCCCGATTACCCCGATTATGTGTAAAAATTAAAATTATCTATATTTTTTTAAAATATACCGTAATATCCTTACTATATATATATATTAATAATTATATAATAATATATATATAATTAAAAAAATTATTAAACGGGACGGGAGGGGGGCGGCCGAACCCGCCCCATTGTCATCCCTAATTGCATATCATTGAAAATGGACATAAAGTAGGTCTACCTTAAATATGCTATAGAGTTTTAATGTATTGGGGACATTAAGGACAGTCAAACACTTGCATTTCACATAATTATTAGAAGGGTAAATTGCACTAATTTACTTTGAGGCTTATGGAATATCACTGATATTTTTTATTTCTAAAATTATTATTAATTTTTTCAGCATTAATTTTAATAAAAAATAAAAAATTGCTTTTAGATGTAGTGATTTTTTTTTCTTCTCAATACACCAATTTAAATAAATAGATATTTATTTAGAATACCTCAATTTTTATAAATATTTTATTTTTTAAGTGCTCCTAATCTAAATATATTTAAAAATTATACCAAAATCATTATAAAAAATTGGTTGTAAAAAAATAATAAATTAAAAAATAAATTGGTCTTATAAGAAAATTTGAATAAATAAGGGTGTTATAAGGAAAAAAGAGAAGTTCTATATATTTTGATTAATTTATTGAGAAAAGAAAAAAATCATATATTCAAGGGAACTTTGGTCATTCTTATCAAAAAAAAATTAAATAAATTTTAAAAATATAAAAAAATAATTTTAACTGTCAGTGTCACTGAGATTTACCCTTATTATAATAAAAGTAAATTTTTCTTTACTTTTGTATCGTATCTTCATAAGATATGCTTACGTCAGCTTCACATGGAGCTTCATAAATGCAGCGTGGGGCCGTGGGCCCAAATACTGGGTCATACTACGGGTCAATTCACCTGGTTGGGGGGGCCCAACTCAAAAAGGGCATTGCCGACTGCCTAACCCACTCACTTTGACATTAAGGTGACAATGCTTGAAAGTTATTTTTTTTTTTTTAAGTTTGCTATTAAAATGGTTAATTTTTTTTGATTTTTTAATTTTTTTAGTTTTATTTTAGTTAAAACTAAGTAAATAAAAAAAATCAGAAAAGTAAAAAAGTTAATTGGTTGACTTTTTTACTTATTTTAAGCAAAAAAAACCTGCTAAAAAGCTAAAAAAAATTGGTGCCAAACGGAGCCTAAGACTGTGTTTGGATTAAGAATATTATTTTTTAAGATTTTATTTTTATTTTATATTTTTAATATAAAATATGTAATTAAAAAAATTATAGGAAAAGTATAAAAATTATCACCCATATATCAATGATTTGTTTGTGTAGCAATTTGTTGGGAAAAAAACACTAAACAAATTTTGAATTTGGGGAGAAATATTTTTTATATTTTTTTGAAAAATAATTTATGCACTTCAATTTTGACTTCCGTATTTTTTTTTAATTTTTGCACTTTAATTTTTTTATAATTTTTACCTAATAAAGACAAAAAATAGAGTGCAGAAATTAAAAAAATGAAGTGCAATTTTTTTTATTTATAAATTATTGATCCAAATGTAACCTGTGGATTGAATTCCAAGGCGTTGAATAAAGTTTCCATCAAAGTTTCTTAGACTTTAGGCGTGCTAATAGTGGACAAACCTTATTGTTTGTCCATAATTAACATCGAAGTTATGTGATTTTTAAATTTTTTATTTTGCTCGCCTTTTTGTAAAAATTTTATATTATTTTTTGATAGGTTAAAATACTGGAGTTCTTCTTCTTTTAAGGTTGTGTTTGGATTAAAAATTTTATAAGAGAAAAAGAAAAGAAAAAAAGTAGAACCGTTCGATCCTCTAATTTTTCTCTAATTAATTCGACCATTTGTTGTTGAGAGTCTTAAATTAATTCTATTTACTACCCAGGATAGAATAATTAGTGATTTTGTTCAAAATATAAACTATTTCATAGCATAATCAATAAATCAGTAAGTAAGAAATTGCATGAATGTAACCCTAATTTAATAATATATGAAACAAGATTTGTCATTTAAATATATGTAGAATATTGGTGTGTGTGTGTGTGTGTGTGTGTGTGTGTGGAGCCCAACTGTTAAGCTAATCATGCTTGTGTGTGGTAAGCAAGAACAAGGATAGTTATATGACCAAGAAAGGTGAGAATGTGACTTATGATGATTAGGAACATAATTAAAAGTGTTTAGTCATTAATTAATGACTTTTCTCAAATTGAAACCACCTGAGAAAGAGCATACATTGCTATAGAGAAAGTCAAGACAGACACATAATTGATGTTTTTGTTTTAAAAAATGCTATGATTATATTTTGCTTTTCTTATTTTAATTTATTATCTGATGCAACATGATCTATAACAGTTAGATATAATTAAATAATTTATTAAACTTATTATAGCAGTTATTGTGAACGTGTCACATCATACGAGAAACAAAAAATGATAAAACTAACTGTAAGCATAGCACTGTTGTTTTGTTTTTTAAGTTTTTGATAATTTTTTCAAGAAAAATGATAGTTTTACAAAATAAAACCTACACGTAAAGCACCAAAAAATGATGTGGCAATAATACTTTGCTAAATAGCAAAGCCATCTTGTTGGGTATTCGATCCGTTAAAATTTGAAATGTTCATATTCCGTCACATTATTTTATACAAAAATTCAGTATAAATTTTGTATTTTGCATATCATCACTCTTTTTTCAAAGGTGTTAATCTGAAGGGGGGAAGGCAAGGCATGAAGAAGCAAGAAAACAAACTCCTTTTTGTGTTCTTTTCTTGGTCATGTCTTGGGTGACAGAGAGACTTCAAATCCAAAACTCATCACTAAGCACATTTGTTTTAATTGTGGTGTTTGCTTAGCACCCCCTCTCTAATCATTTCTTTATCACCAAGGCAAGGGGGGCAAGCATTATCTAGAGCTAGCATGCATTAATCCAATACTTATAGAAGTCAAATCTCTCTCTCTCTCTCTCTCTCTCTCTCTCTCTCTCTCTCTAGTGTTGTTTCCTAATTATTATGATTTGGCAAGGGGGCAAAAGATATCTAGAGCTAGCATGCATTAATCCAATACTTATGGAAGTCAAATCTCTCTCTCTCTCTCTCTCTCTCTCTCTCTCTCTCTCTCTCTCTCTCTCTCTCTCTCTCTCTCTCTCTCTCTCTCTCTCTCGTGTTGTTGCCTAATTATTATGATTTGGCAAGGGGGCAAAAGATATCTAGAGCTAGCATGCATTAATCCAATACTTATAGAAATCAAATCTCTCTCTTTCTAGTGTTGTTGCCTAATTATTATGGTTTTTAAAAGACATACAAAAAGAACTTTTGTACAATAATTCCTTAAAAAAAGAGCATTTGTAACCTTCAACTAGATATTATATACACACACTACTAGATATATAAAGTGTAGCCCACATAAGTATTTATTTTATTTTTTAGTATTTTAATTAGTGGTTAACGATAAACGTGCTTTTTGACAACTGTTTTAGACATGGTTTGTTGTCAGGACGAGTTTACAAGATAAACATTTTACATCATCAACAGAGATCAGCGTGAGTCAATACTTTTCCTACTTTTACGATAAAATTTAAATTTTAATCTTTTACAAAATGCATGTGGTAGCATGAATATAATGATCTTTTTGAATAGCAAGTAAGGTCATAAATGCCCATCACAAGGACCCCTCCAAAACACATCAAATGAGATGCATGTGGTAGGGTTGGCTCACATTAATGGAGCCATGCCATTATTGTATTATCATATTGTCATCCTTCTACATAGAGAATGAAATATCTATGTATGGAGAGAGAGAGAGAGAGAGATATATGGAGAGAGAGAGAGAGAGAGAGAGAGAGAGAGAGAGAGAGAGAGAGAGAGAGAGGCATAAGTTACAGAGGGAAAAGAGAAGCATGTGCATTGCCAAAATGGACCCGTGACCCCTCTAGACTACCATCTGGAACTCACTAGGGCCAAATGGAAAACATTGCAAACTTTCAAATTCCATAAAATATGAAATGATCTTTTTATATAATATATCTGTTGCCAAAATAATTCATTCTCCCCCTCCTCTCTCATTATTAATTATAAAGTAAGTTTTAAATTAGACGTTTGAATGACAGGAATGTACGTTGAATGATATGATATGAGAACGTGATTGTAGCCCCCATCAATTTCATCGTTAGATGAGATTGGAATAAAAACGTTTTTTCTCTTTTCGTAATTATAATTCAAGTCGGAATAAATTACATATGAATCTGACTCTTTAATTCTTCCTCCCGTAATCTCATATTCCAAATCAATCAAACTCAAAGAAATTTTCTAAATATTATTTTTTAAAAAACTAATTTTTGAATTAGTCAAAATACTTTAATAATATTTCTTCAGACATTACATTATTGGGAATAAGATTCTTAAAGATGATCTCATTTTCACTCGAAAGTAGTCATTAAAATCGTCCAAATTTAATATACAAATACATGATTAAGAGTTTTGAACTATGGAAGTTGTTAGGAAAAAAAAATCGTATTTTTTCTTAGTTAGAG
>BRYF01000018.1:21787342-21789842 GCA_030159135.1 Actinidia polygama
ATAATTTCTCCTTATTGGTACAGTACTATTGGCGAGATATTTTGGTGATTAAGAGAGAATAGAGAAAAAAATTTACTTTTCTAACTAGGTGAAAAGATAAAAAAAAAAAAGTGTAAGAAGACATTGATACCCTCATGTAAGGTTTCTTCATTTTTTCAAACTTTTTTTTTAAAATGTAATTTGACAGTGGGCTGAAAGTATAAAAGTTTGATTGCATCATTTTAAAGTAAAGGGGACAATGTGATAATAAGTATAAAGTGCAGGGGTACAAAGTGTAATATTCTAATAGTTTGTATGATTTTCCTGTAGTCAAATAAAAATCCGCACGATAAAGTACCAGATGCGACCAAAACCGGTACTTACCGGTCTATAGGGTGATCGCGGTTCGATTTGTTCTAATTGAGGGTTAAATTGGAAATCGAACTGTGAGAAACAGTTTAATTTTTTTAAAACGAACCGAACAATGAGAATTATTGAACCGAACCATTCATAAAAGTTGAGTTCGGTTTGATTTTACGATTTCCGTTACTCAATCACATTTACATATTATACATGGATAAAGACATAAAAATACAACTTCTAAACTAAAAAAAATCACAAAACCTAAAAATATAAGTTAAATTAATAAACTAAAAATCGTAACCTAAACTAATAAATTAAAATTAAAAACTCATGTTTTGGTTCATTTCGGTTTTTAACTGTAGTCTGGACTGAAAAATCGCAAACCGAACTATACAAGAATGGTTATATTTTTTTGAACCGTTAAAAAAAAATCCAAACCAAACCGGTTCGGATGGTTTCGCAATTGGATCAGTTTTTTGCTCACTACTGCTGCCACGTTAAGGCATTCAAAACTGTCTTGAAGAGGTGGAATAAGAGCATGTGAACATTGGTTGGAATTTTTGTATGTCATTTACGTTCAATAAATGCTATATATTGTTTTCTTCATCTACATTAGTTGTTGTGCTAGTTACAGTGCTTGTAGGAGAGAGAGAGAGAGAGAGAGAGAGAGAGACCAGTTTGGGATATAAATTTTTTCGTTTGTACTTTCTTGATTTTTTTTTTATATTTTTAGTAATTTTTTTTTCTTCGTTTGATCAAAATTTTATTTTCTTCCGATTTCTCTTGGCGATAGGAGTCCAAAAATATAAAGAATTGCATCTAATTTAGAAAAAAATCACTAAATACAAGAAAAATCATCATTTTTTTAAAATTATTATCTAAAATATTTTTTTTCGTTTTTAGTTAAAAAAATTCAAATTAGATTAAGGTTTTTATATTTTTGGACGTCAAAAAAAGTTCACTAAAAACAAAATAAAAAACTCAAAAATTGAGAAAGTAAAAAAACCAAAAAATCCTATAACCCAAACTCCGCCCGGAGAATACGAGAAAGTGAACATTAGTTGGAATTTTTTATGTCATTTATAGCTTTTAAGGAAAGAATCAGCTTCTCTGCAGTTCATTTCTCGATCGCACTGGTGATGTTCAAGGTTTTGGGGCTTCATTTTGAGTTCATTTTAATAATTCAAACCATCATATTATAGATTTCATCAAGAATTTTAATATTGTAGAAAGTCACGTGAATCGAATACAGATTAGTGGTCGATCAATATATATCATGATAAATTAGTATAATCATGTGTGTCACACACATTTATTAAGTTGTAAGAATGAATATTGAATCGTTCCCGATTAATGTAATTTTTTACACTAATAATATTTACAATAAAGTCTACAATATAAATGATTTAAATAAATTTAAAATGGGACCTAAAATGCTTGCCACCAATGCACTCCTTTAAACAACTTCGGATAAGCAAGTTCTGAAACTATGTTATGTCACTTTGACAATAACAAATGGGGATATAGGCAATTCCTAGCAACAGGGAGAAATTTTTCTATGTTTCAATAAATGCTACTGTAACGCAATGACTCAAATTTTGAAATACATTTTTTTATTTTTCGAGGAGAAAAACTATTCCGTTCAAATAAAATCATCGTGGAATACTAACGATTTATAACTAAATTGTCTACCCGTCAATTCTCAATGTCGGCTATAAAGTTATAAATAGGTAGTTTAAATTTCGAAATCGCCACCTAATTATGGATCCCAATAAATAATATTATATAATGACTTTGTGAATATGTCTAGTCCCTTTCGTCACAAAAGATGAGTTCGGGCTAATGCTTTCTTTTCTATAACTCTGTACAAGGTGTGTGAAACGAAGAATTCGAAGGAAAAATATGAGAGAGAGAGAGAGTTTTTTTTTGTCTAGCATCCAATTTGGACAAAATCAACTCCAATATCGATCTAAGACTCGAAATTTAGAGAGAATATGAAGAACAAACTAGAGAGAGGGAAATTTTTTAAGGATACATCTTCTCAGTTGTCCAAATTTTTTGGACTGCATAGTGCAATCTAAGTATTTGAGTCATATTTTGGATTCATTTTGATGATTCAAACTATTCATATTATATAACTTATCGAGAAGTTTGATAC
>BRYF01000018.1:21979842-21982342 GCA_030159135.1 Actinidia polygama
TTTGATAATTACATTTATTTCTGTATAGTTCTTATATTAGCTCTAACCTCCCTTATTTTGAAATTATTATCAATATTCTTTATTGGAACTAATTATTTTGCAAAAAGAACAAGATTATCTTTAAATTAAGGGCTTCCAATTTTTTTCTCAATCCCTCAATTAAAACGAATTAAAAAAAATTCTCAAAATATTATTTATTTGTAAATTATTCTATTTTATAAGATAGTTGAATAAATAAGGTTATTTCGAGAAAAATGTGTTAAGAAAAAAATATATATAAAAGTCTTAAAAATAAGGGCAATCATGTCATTTTTATTAAAAAATTAGCTTTTAAGAAAAATTTTGATAATAATTTTAAAAGTAAATGAGGTTTAGTGTTATTTTAAAAACTACAAATGAAGTCACTGTATTTATTAGAAAACCTCAAGGGAGGTCAGTGAAATTTACTTAAAAAAACTGGGCCCCGAAAGAAATTTCATGGGTACGAATAGAATCACAATGTCTGTTACCTAGTATTTAATTACCAAACTGGGCCTTAGACCCAAAACCCAAAAAAAACAAAAACAAGTAACCCAACGTGATCCGGGTTTTATCTCCCGGGTTAACCCGACCCATCTCACCTGGTTTGCTTATAAAGTGAATCCAGCAAAGCATTTGTTTGTCACTTTCTCTCTCCTCACGCCTCCCATGCACGCTCTCTCTCTCTCTATATATATATATATATATGCACACATGTCAATCCAACACATGTTCCATGATACATCATCAGCATGTGTGATTATGCATGCCCGGACATGCATGCATCATCAGAGGAGAGAGAGAGAGGAGAGAGAAAGTGATGCTATGAGAGCAGCCCTACTTTTTAATTTTCCTAGGGAGGAGAGAGAGAGATAGCAGTAGCAACATTTACTACCACGTACCCTAATATTACATCCCAAATGGGTGAGGTAGAACATTTAGATTGATTGGGTGTGGGGTTCACCCAGTCATGTCAGCCAATCTAAATGCTCCACCTCATCCAGGTGTGCATTTGGGGTGCAACATTTTGGGTACCCATAACATTTTCCTTTCTTATCTAGGCCAGTTTAGTTTAGGTTAATAGTTTTTTTTATTTATTTTTGTTTGATAAAATTTTATATTTTTTAAATTTTTCTTGACAAGAAAAATTCAAAAATACATTTTTTTATATAACTCAAAAAAAAAAACTAAAAGTAAAAAATATTTTTATCTCAAAAAATCATTTAAAATGAGTTTTTTTTCATCTTTCTTGAATTTTTTTCAAATTAGGTAAAAATCTTTATATTTTTTAAAAGAAAATGATTTCTACATTCCAAAAAGTAATTTCTACACTCCTATTTTAAAGTGTAAAAATTACTCCAAGGAATGTAGAAATAAATTTTCTTTTAAAAATCTCTCGTCTAATAGGATTTAGAAATATATAAAATTTTGATCAAATAAAAAAAAAATCGCTAGAGACAAAGAAAATAAATCAAAAACCAATAAACTAGAAAAATTAATACCTCAAATTTGACTTAAAATTAGGAATGACAACGGGTCAAATATGGGTCGGGAGAATCCTCTCCATACCCAAACTTAAAACTCATTTTCATACTCGTACTCAATACCCGGCAGGTATTAGATATTGTTATCAAATCTAAACCCGATAGGGTATACTCAATACCCAAAATTTTTAAAAAAATATCAAAGTTTAATCTTAAAAATATAAAATTTAATATTTTAATGTATGAAATTTCAGCATATTATATATATATTTTTTTAAATACATCACATAATATAACTATTCCCAAGTTTTTTTTTTTAAATACATCACATAATATAACTATTTCCAAGTTCGTTTATGCCACATATTATTATAAAAAAATCTTAATTCAAAAAATTATATAAATCACATTTTTTATCATCCTAACTCTCTTTAAATTATATATATATTTATATAACAAAATCAAATTCGCATATTCGTGTATATATATATATATATATATATATACACGTCAAACCATATCTTACTCATAAATCAATCGAATATTTACCCCCTCCCCTGACCCATGTTACTCATCTCCGGACAAAAAATCAAGCAAACCATACTCATACGGCCAATTCAGCCGTCCCATCAGGTTTTGATCCTACTGAAACAGTCTCACAGGTCTGGTTAAAATAAAAGCAGTTTATCAGGCTCCGTTTGGCAATTTTTTTTTAGTTTTTTTATTGTTTTTTTTTGCTTAAAATAAATTAAAAAATTAATTATAATTGGCTTTTTTCTTTTTTGATTTTGCTTATTTGCTTAGTTTTAGCTAAAGTAAAGCAAAAAAATCAAAAAAATTGACCTTTTTAATAGCAAATTTTAAAAAAACTTGACTTTTAAGCATTGCCAAACGAAACTTCAGTATGCCCTTTTTCGATCTTTTTATTTATAGAGTGAGAAAATACAGATATGGAATATGTTTGGGTAAATTTCACTTTGCACCCTTGTACTTTGACT
>BRYF01000018.1:22154842-22157342 GCA_030159135.1 Actinidia polygama
ACATTGATACATGCACTTATTATTTATTAATAATTTGAAATCATTCTCAGAAATAATATAAAGTATCAGCTTTAATGTGTTACGGGACATACCTGAACTGAATCTAGTCCATATGTAATTACATTTTAGGACATTAACTACTGTTCAAATTTTGATATTTTTGGCTTAGATTGACCTTGTTGTTTTTTTTAAAAAAAAATATAGTTTTTTTGATTTTTTTTTTTTCGTTTTATTGATTTTTTTAATTGCATTTTATTAAAATTATATATTTTTTGATTTCTCTTTAGGAGATGAAACTGAAAATGTAAAGAATAATGATTGGTACACACCTAAAAGTGGGTGTGTACAAGACACACATATTTTGCTCTCTCACAAATAAGTGAGACCCGCCCTAATTAAGGTTTTTACGTTTTTTTAGAAATTCTAATTAAGGCAGATCCCACTTGTTTTGTGAGAGAGCAAAAATGAGTGTATCTTGTACACACCCAAAAGTGGGCGTGTATCTATCACTACTCTTTTTTTAATAGATTTTTTAGCTATTTTAATTTGTCATTATTTAATTCATATTTTATATTTTTTCAGTTTCTCTTAATTAGATAAATCTAAAAATATATATATTTTTTCAAATTTAAAAAAAATTCACAAAAGACAAAATAATTAGCAATTTGTTGATATTTTTTTGTCTAGACTTTTTTATCAAATTAAATAAATTTATTTTACATTTGAGTAGTGATAGGTGCACACTTATTTTTGCCCTCTCACAAAATAAGTGGGACCTGTCTTAATTAGAGTTTTTAAAAAAATATGAAAACCCTAATTAGGGCGGGTCCCACTTATTTATGAGAGAGCAAAATGGATGTGTCTTGTACTTCTGGGTGTGTATCAATCATTATTCTAAAAAAAAAATAAAACAAACATTATGTGAAATTGGACATTAATGCGATCGATGGGTTTTCAAGTTTGTCTATTCCTTCTAGCCTCTAGGGCTATTTTAACTCCTTCCTAGGGCCATTCTAACTCCACATCCAAACAGATCCAACTACACCATAGAAAATTCTCACACCGGGTCAATGGGGTTCTGACTGCTCCCGTGTCTGCTACGACCAAACAGCGTTATTAGAATTTAGACTAGAACAATTCTCTCTCATGTATACGTTATTACAAAAATACCCTTATACTTAAAAAAACTTGACAAATAAACCCAATCACTTTTCACGAAAAACATAAGGAAAACGCCAAGAAAAAGCTTCACATGGGGAGCACTTGATTGGAATTGAGAATTTGAGATCAACTAAAACTCCGTTTGGGTTAGGTAAAAATATTTAGGTTTTTTACCTTCTGGATTAAAAAGGTAAAGTGGGATAAAAAAATATTTTTATTATTTGGGGTAGTTAAAAAATTTGATAAATAATTTTTACACTTTTCTTTTTATCAAATGCATTCTATTTTTGGTATTTATTACCCAAATTTTGAATAAATACCTAAATTAACCCTCTTCAAAAAAAGAAAGTAAAAGTCTATGGATACGGGGTATATGCAATTGTGGTAATTGACAAAAATATTAGGGACGTTATTGTAACATTGCATAATAAGGATAAAAAGTAGATTGAAAAAATTATTACCAAAAAATTTAAGTTATTTTGGCTATTAAACTCCCATAAACTCACCCAGACATGCTAAAAAACATCAAATTTTTAACAAAAAAAACTTAACCCAAGAATTGCTAACTCCACCCAATTTGTTGCATACTTGTTGTACCCACATTCCTAATCTAAAGACCCCACTTGGGTATATTGGTTTTGCTTTTGAGGATCTTTGGAGACCTCTCCACTATTTTAAAAGAAAAATCTTATCAAAGTTAGTTGGAAATCTTCACCTAAGACCATAACACCAAATCTCAAAAAAGCTGAGGGTTTAGATAATGTTTGGTTACTCAATATTAAACAACCTTTCGAATTGATATATGAGAAACAATCTTCCAACACAAAAGTTTTAAACACACAACTTTGGTTGTGTTTGGATTAAAAATTTGATGAGAAAATAAGGTAATAAAAAAAAAAAGTTAGAAGATGCAATCGTTCAAGACTATTAAATTCTTTATCTTTTTTTTTCTTCTTCTTCTCAACTCATCCTTGATCCAAACACAACCTTAGTTGGTGGTGTTTTTCATTGTCTTATTCCCACTAAAATTTTCTTTCTTTTGTTCGTTTTGCTCGACCAAATTTAGAATAAAACTAGTTAGATACACTACATGAATTATCGAATGAATTATTTCATACTCACATTAACTGTGGGTCCTGTGGAACTCATATTTCATATTTCATATTGGCTAATTCATTTTATAATTTAGAGTTAATTAATTAGGGGTCTTAGATACGGGAAAACCGATAATAACTTTTAATTGTTGTCTTTTTAGAAAAGATGTTTAGATGGATGAATTATATAAATGTTGGATATTTATAAACATGATATATTTTGAATTATATGATGTTGAATTATG
>BRYF01000018.1:22244842-22247342 GCA_030159135.1 Actinidia polygama
TCAATAAGACCCCTATACTTTTGACCAAATATCTCATAGATCCCTGACTTTTAAAAAATATTAATTAAACACATGTACTTTTGATTTCATCATCAAATAGACTCTTAAAGTCACCTTCCGTTATTTAATGGATGGAATTTGTTGATTTGGCATTGAGCTATATTATAGTTGGTATTTTGGATGAAAAATTGGCCCCAACCTGCACTTGAGTTGCATTTATCCCTGCTTAGTCCTATAATTAGGGGTAAGGGGTAAGGTCAGCATCAAATCAGTAAATTATATCCAATAACTAACCAAAGTTGACTTTAACGGCCTATTTTATGATGAAATCAAAAGTATAGGTATTTAATTGATAGTTTTTATAATTTAGGTGTCTACATGATATTCGGTTTAAAGTTGAAGGGTTGTTTTGAATTTTTTTCCCTATTCACATGGCCGCCGCCTTCCCAACCTTCCAACGAATCGGAGAACTGGTCGTAATCACGTGTAGGACCCGACCCATTCATTGGTTTGAATAGTTGTAAACAATCCAAGTTTGTTTATTTTTGGAAAAATACTACCGTGACCAATCATTATATTGAAGTTGTTATCGATTGTACCAAAACGACGTCGTTTGATTAAAAGTCTCAAATGCTTAAAAAAACAAAACGGCATTATTTTGTACCAAAACGACATCGTTTTGGTACAATTAATAACAACTTCGGTACAATGGCAAGTCACTGTAGCATTTCTCTTATTTTAGTGTCGGCAAGCAGAGAGAGAGAGACACGAAGACAGGCGTCTCTTCCATAGGCTCGCTCGCAGACAGTTCCGGCTTTCCCATACCACCCTCCACGTGTCCCCTCTTTAGCGACTAAACAAATAAAAATCAACTTTTTTCAGCGCAGCCCCTGATCTTTTTCCGTTTTTCCAATAATACCTCTCGACTCCTGTACTGTTACATTTAGGACCAATTTGGACTGATTTTTTTCGTTTCTTGATTTTTGAATTTTTTAGCAGTTTGATCTAAATTTATATTTTTTTCAATTTTTATCGATGAGATGAGTCTGAAAATATAATTGGAAAGAATACATATTTTTTAATATCTTTTTTAAATGCAATTTTGAATACAATCAAACAAACAAAAATATAAAAAGTATTATGCAAAATTAATTATGAAAATTAAACCAAAACAGTAAAAGAAAATTATTCCAAACGTAACCTGAGTTTGTAAGAATTTAAATAATAAAGATTAAACTAAAGAGCAATGATAGGTACACACCCAAAAATGAGTGTGTACAAGACACACCCACTTTTTGTATCTCACAAACACAGTGGGACCCGCCCTAATTAGGGTTTTCTAAAAACCCTAATTAGGGCGGGCCCCACTTTATTTGTGAGATACATTTTTGGGTGTGTCTTGTACACACCCAAAAATGGGTGTGTACCTATCATTTTTCTAAACTAAATTATAAAATAAAAATAAAAATGTTTGGTGGACCATTCCAAACACCGTGTTGTACTTGTCAAAAACAGTATGGTAACTGGCAGTCGACAGTCGGCGCTTTCCCAGAACATTGCACAGAGGAACAATCCTGTCATTAAAATGAGTTCGGATTCTTTCAAGTGCAAGCTTTAAGGAGTATTTTTAAAGTATATTGCAGGACCAAAATAATATCATTTCAACTAATTATAAAATGACGTAGTTTTATGATCAGAATTAAAAGAATATCATTTTTATCTTAAAATGTATAAAATAATATTATTTTGTACACTCCATAAAACATGAACTTCAGATGATCCGAATCTCATTAAAATCGTTAAGTTGGTCATTATGACATTATTGGGATATTTTTCTAGATATTTAAGTATACAAGTTGACGAACTTGTCATCAATTTTAATGTATTTAAATTTAGCACGTGTGATTGATAATGTACAAGTCCACGATTTAACATTACACGTTGAATCATTTGCTATGTGGAGCCTGATGGAGTTAGACCATTCAGAAGTCACCTCCTAGACATTTAATTCAAAAAAAATAATTAAAATCCTATGATAAGTTTTTTGAGGATTTTTTTAGTTGTTTAATTTTTTGAGTTTTTTAATCTTTAGTAAAGTTTTTTACCGCTTGATCAAAATCATATATTTTTCGGATATTTTTAACAAGAGAAGTCTCTAAAAATATAAAACATTTCATCAATTTTGAAAAAAAATCATTAAAAATGAAAAAAAAACAATTTCATTATAAAAATTAAAAAAATATGAAAATGTTTTTTCATCTTTAGATGATTTTTTTAAATTAGATAAAAAAATTATATTTTTTACTCCTCTTGTAAAATGAATGAAAAAAGTATAAAATTTTAACCAAACGACCAAAAAAAAATTATTTAAGACAAACAAAACTCAAAAAATAAATCAGTTAAAAAATAAAAACCTATTACCACAAATAGCTTTTAATTAGATATTAATAACGAAACAATTATATTTTAAAAGAGAAAATGAATAGTGTCGTAACAGCTC
>BRYF01000018.1:22252342-22257342 GCA_030159135.1 Actinidia polygama
TTCATTTGATTTGAAAAATATTACTAAATTCAAAAAATATTCAATTTTAGCTAATTATTTTTTGTCCAGTGGATTTATTTTTGAACAATTTTTTTTTCCAGGCTACTCTCGTCAAGGAGAACTGGAAAGTATAAAATTTTGATCAAAACAGTGAGAAAAGATCGCTACACACAAAAAAAATCGAAAACTAAAACAGTAAAATTAGCTAAAAAAAACCATATTTAAAGGATTTTTAATCTTCATTTTTGAATTTATGGAGCTTGGTTGGTGATGCTCTTATTGATGCTTTATGGAGCTTGGTTGGTGATGCTCTTATTGATGCTTCCCTATGGTGTTAGTTTAGATTCTTCTTTCAGGCTTTCATTGATATCTGGGACAAGTGGTAGTGGGGTGGGTTCTATATAACTTGTTTCTTTGTGATTGTTTGTTGTTCATGATGTAGACTACTAAGAGTTTCCTATTATTTAATCCTGAATTGTAATTTGGTATTCAATCTATTGATGACTTCATTGGAATTTAGTGGTCGAAATCCCATGAAGTTAGTCCGAAGAGACATGAATGAGTTGAATCAAAAAACATGGAATGTATTAAAGTTGAGGATCTCTGATTAGGATACTTATTTATTGTATAATATAGAATTTCTATTGTGATTTAAAATTGTGGGATGGACTCAAATAATTATATAGTTGATGCATCTTTCAGAATGGTTATAGGGTGTATCCAAATAAAATAATGTTGCTATAAATCTTCGTTATGAAGAACTCAGCTAGTAAAAATCGTGATTGTTTTTTTCAAGTGGTCGCCAGTTTGAATATCCTCAAGGCCACTAGAAATTCGCCCGACTGTTAACCTTAAGGTTCTTCAGATTACCATGCTTGATTTTTAAGAGCTTGGCTACTTGGAAGCACCGAGAATGTGCCGCGTTGGTACTTTTTGTCAAATTATTGACCCATATGATGCTAGGTTTGCTTTTGTGTAGGTATTGTTTGGTTTGTGAGTTGACTTGTCCATAAATCTTTGATTTATCATTTACAAAATTGCTGACAGTGTCACAAATTGATGCCTGGCCTATAGACGTTTTCAGTCCATACCCAAACCAGAGAGAAGCTAAACCCATCTTCAATGCCACAAGTATTTGAAATCGAGTTAGTACTTATGCCAGAAGGTCTCGGGTACATGTATCCGTGTGTGTATGTGTATGCGTATGCGTGTTCAAGAGTCATATATTACGAAACTTAAACCTTATGATATTGAGATATGTGTCTAAAATTGGGATTTTAACATGTAAATGTATTATATATTGTTATTTGTTACAGTTTGAAATATGTGGTTACTTTCATTTTTGACTGCAAAATTGAATTGAATTGAATCGTATTTCTCGAATAAACTTAGGGTTTTGTCCATTGCAATTTCATGTTGAATCTAACACAAATGATGTCTTGTAATTGCAGGAAATGGGGGTTTGAGAAGCTGGTGTACAGGGACGTGAAGAGGGGGATAAGGCGAGACCGCAAGTACGCGGTGCAGCCGCGCAATGTTTTTGCGACGGGGGTGCACATGTCCCAGAATTTTGCAGGCAAGTCCACTTACAAGACCGAGGGCCGCATCAAGTACTACCACTACCACGGCACCATCTCCGAGAGGCGCGAGCCGTGCCGCCAGTTCCTCAACGCCACAACCACCACCATTGACGGAATCCCCTACGTTATGGACACCACAATGCGCGGCGTTGCTCCATCTGTGAAGAGATTTGAGCTCAAAATGATTGGCCCTAGGTTACAAAGAACGCACCAATGATCACTCCCAGGATACATTCTTCTCTCTGTCCGCGGCTTTTCTTGTTCTTGAGGTGGTTTTTCCTTCGTGTTCTTTTCTGTATTATAGTTTTTCGCTTTTTTGGATTAGGAATTTCTGCCGTCCTCAATTAGATTGTACCATGCAGTCCGCCTAGTCTGGGTTCACTAGGGGTCCATCTTGATGATCCTATGCAAAAATTCAGATTCTACAGATATCGATAATTACTAATCAAAACACATTTGTCTTGAAACAATGGCCATTGGGTCTTTTCTTCGAGACGTGGTTTGATTACGTAATTACTTGTATCCGTTTGAGTTATTTAAATGAACGATTCAGGTAATTGAAATGAACCCGTCGTGGACCCAGTTAGGACTGTAGATGCCGTGCTAATTTAGGACGCTAGATGATTCTATTTCCTTTTTTATTCTCCACCACTTACTAATAGAGACAGATATAGAAACAGGAGGGGTGGGTACATAAAATCTTTGGTACAGAGAAGTTTGTAGTGGAGGTGGTTTGTATTCTTTTTTTCAACATATGTTACATATCTATTCAATTACTAACTTTGATTGATTGGGATGCGAAATCTTTTTATAATTTTGTCGGTTTGTTTATGTTGTTTGTGGTGGGACCACCGTGTACCACAGCTAGCCGCCACCCAAAAAGGTACGAGTAATCAGTATGGGCTGTGACTTTGAGCAGTGATTTGAAACTCGAACGGGTGATCGAATCGGAAAAATAACCGAGTCACGGGTCACCGGTTCAACAGTCCGGTTAACCGTTATTGACCCGTGATGTCATAATTATGTCATAAATTAATTTATTAATAGTTATAAAATATTTATTATTTTTTGACTAATTTTTATACTTAAAATCAAAAATTTTAAAATTAAAACATAAATATTTTTTTAAAACCGTGAACCAGCGGGTCAATGACTGGTTCAATTACCGAGTTACCGGTTCAAACGCGGGTTTGACTGGATTTAATCAGGCTTTGATAAAAATAGATTTTGACGGATAATCAAAATCGTTTTTTCAACCGGTCCGATTTTTAAAATCATGTGGCCTCACTTTATGCAGGAAAAAAAATGAAGACCCATCATGGCTTCAAGGGTAAATTACACTATTCACCTTATTTTAGCAAAATCTGATCTTGAACTTTTCACTTTTAATTGTATTACTCGATTCTTTATAGTATTTTAATTTAAGTTAAATGTGTCATTTTGACCCTTGTGTGAGAGATTGACTCATACAATTTAAAGTAAAAGGTATACAGTCAGGTTCTAGTGAAAGGGTGAAAAATGTAATTTATTATGACTTTTAATTGCTTTATGATATTAACCACAACTTAATAAACGTGAGTACATTTTTATCGCAACGGTAATACCATGTAATAATAATGAAGGGTATTATCAATCAAGAATATACTTTACATAGAGACGAGGGAACGAATGTAACAAACTCATTTGTGTATCAGGTCTGCTTGACAATTTGTAATGGATTATGATATGACGTGTCAACGAAGACGTGGCATCACGATTCTATTCAAAATTTTAGGATTTATTTTAAATAGACAGCTCACACATTGCAATGCTCTTTTTTCATCTTTATTGCTGTTCATTTGGTTGTAATTAACATCTGTCTTACTTTATTTTTGTGAAGAGGTGGTTGGTTTGTGGGGGCTAGGCAATAATATATAGTTTATAGATGCCTATTGATGTACCTTTAGGAAAGTGAGGGTACGTTGCCTTCTTGACAAGTCAAAACAATTCATGTGGGTGTGCATATGTCAAAAGGGTGCAATTCGCCTATAACCTTTCCTAATGCACAAGAAAAGAAAGGAGAAAAAATGATAACAGATAGGTGTACTTATGAATACACATCCAAAATTAAAATTATGTTTAAATCTGATTAATCAGACACACAAGTTAAAAAATATCAAGATAAAACTTTTAAAAAATTATTTTCTTCTTGTTTTTTAAAATTGTTTGTTGCCCATAAGAAGAAAGCAAAAGTTGCAACAAAAAAAGGTTGGCAAACACCTCCGTACACCTTCTGAATTCGGATCCTCTAAAGTGTTTTTTGGTGAAGTGTTGCTGAAGTGTGATAAAATGACGTCGTTTTGATCATGTAATGCTAAAATGATATCGTTTTATCACATTTTAGAAACAATTTACTAAAAATCATTGTAGAGGATCCGTGCTCCTTATTTTGATGTCAATGTTTTATTTTGAGTAAAGTTCGCCATCGGGACTCGTAGTTTGACTAAAGTTACACTTTGATTTATATAATTTCAATTTAAATAATTAGAACTATATGATTTCAATCTGATTTCAATATAGTTTCCCATTAATACTCATTAACAATTTAAGCCCATTGAACTTTAGTAAGCCTAGTTTTTCGTCTATTTTTTTTATTTTAGGATGTTCCAAATTGTTAATCACCTTTAAAAACAGAATAAAGGAGAAAATTTTAAAACCCTTCAATTTTATTTTTTTATGGGTCCCTTCAATTTTAATTTAAATAAAATAATTATATATATTTTTAATTCCAAATAGAACCAACCAATAATTAGAAAAAAGACTTGAAAGATAAGGGTTGTAAATAGACAAAGGAAAAGTCCAAGTGTTGCATCTAATAGCCGACTCTACTTTTAGTAATGTAGAAGAAATAAATTGGAGTTGTTTGCATCATACAATACCTTGTAGGCATTTATGGCCAAGAGTTTTGATGCCCGCAAGCTTTTCTTGTCTTTGTTAAGTTGAATTTACTCGAATGCCCTTTTATGTAGTGAAAACATTTGAGTAATTTGGGTATTTAGGTAAATTCACTATAATAAAGAGAAAAAAATTAGTGCAATTTAGAAAAAAAGAGAGTGAAAATCAATAACCTATATTTCAAATCAAATCAAGAAATGGTGATTTCTAAGATTGCTAGTATATTCCATTTTCAAAAGTATTTATGACTATTTATAAGTGATAATTCAGAAAAAATAATTAATTTTAAGCTAGTGATTTTCACGCTTTATTTTTCTGCAATTACACTTTTTTTATCTTTATTATGGTAAACTTACTAAAATATTTATTTTTACTCAAATATTTTCACTACATAGAAGGATATTTAGGTAAATTCACCATATTCAAGACAAATAGGAGTGTAATTGGAGAAAATTGAGTGAAAATCATTACCTAAATTTTATACTT
>BRYF01000018.1:22404842-22409842 GCA_030159135.1 Actinidia polygama
TTTTTAAATTGTAATAAATTTTTTATATTTTTAAATTTCTCTTAATCAAAAGAAACAAAACAAAAAAAATATTTTTTTGATGAAACGGCAAAAAATATTCACTAAAGATGATAAAAAATGTTTACTAAATATAAAAAAATAAAAAAATAAAAACAGTTAAAAAATCTCAAAATAAAAACCAAACCGGGCCTCACTACTACAAAACAAACTTATTGGTACAAATGACTTTTCTCCTAACTATAGGGGCAAAAGTGTTATTTATTTTATTATGTACCCGCGCCAATTAGATTCCGTCATCAGTCGATCAACGCCTGTGTGTGTGTGTGTGCCGTCGAACCGCTACCATTACATTCATCGACTCCGGAAAATTACCGCATCTCCAGGTTCAGTTCCTCTCCTTTGATTTCTCTCTTGTTGCATCTGCTCTCTCTGTCTTTTGTTTCTCTTTGGTTAAAGAATACCTTGTTTTGGATTCTACATCGGGGTTTATTCACTTCTATTGGTTCGGTTTACCATGTTAATTGTAATGGTCTGCTGCTAAATCTATCCAAATGTACTGATTATGATGATTTCCTGTTGCAATAGTTCTGGATTTCTGATTATACTTGTATTTTTTTTGTGTGTGTATTGATTGGTTTGGTTTGGGTGATGGGAATTTGACTAGGCATTTGAGAAGTGGGCACAGCACAATAACTGCATAAATGGTAATTTGATTAGGGGTTATGCTTTCTGTTGCAATAGTACTGACTTGGGCGACTTCCTCTTCATGTGCACAAAATACTGAATTTTCTTGTAAGCTGGATGGTTAATACACAATTGTGTACTTGATGATTACATCTGTTATGATGGGGCTGAGGCAGGGGCAAGATAGCAGACCCGATCCATACCCACCTATATTCATGCCATTGGCATGCTAGCCTCATTGTTTTTTTGTTATCTTCCGTTGGATATGATAATATTAACAGTGGGCATATAATGGAATAAATCAACTATGTAAATGCTGATTGTGGGAAATGACTGTATCATAGATATGCCAACTTCAGCTTTTACTTATAGAATAGAGAATATTTTTGGCTAAAAGCTGTTAATGAAATGGGTTTCTTTGCTTATGTTTGTGTGGTAGTGCGATGTCAAGGCAAAGAAAGCTACGATAAAAGAGTTGAAAAAGGGTTTGTCTAAACTATCAATTACTAGTAGCAAAGGTGAATCTGCTGAATTCTTGGTATGTGGATTGGATTTTTAATTTTTGATATTATTTGTATCTGTTTAATTTCTCATTCTGATTTTTAAGTTCATGTGATTGGTAGCCACTAGAGGGTGGTCCTGGTCGTCAACTTAGCAAGAGTGAAAAACTGGAAAACACTGCTGCAGTCCTCTACATTGGCAGAATTCCGCATGGGTTTTATGAGAATGAAATGGAAGGTGCAATTATCTGTATTTGTATTTTTTGTTATTATCTTCGTAACGAAGGTGAAGTGAAATAGTGTATCAATGACATTTTCACAGGTTTCTTTAAACAGTTCAGCGCACACAGTCACTTGATGAAGAATCTGTGAACACCCTTTAATATAGCTTTATAATTTATATCCACAAACATTGTTACATGGACTGTTCTACTGTCACCTATATATCTGTTTCCGTAGGATATGACAAGGAAAAGAGAATGGGAAATATGTTATTGCGTTTGACCATAATACATAAATTGATGAATTATCAAAAAATCTACCCATTACTAGGTTGGTCTTTATAGGACCAAAAAAATCTTAAATATTAAAGCCAACGGAAGGCCTTGGTTTTGCAATTTGTAACGAAATTTATGTGGAATGTGGGGTTTGCCGTGGCGAATCTGGGTGGGGGTGGAGGTGTTGATTGGTCCTGGTCCTCTATCTTCCAATTCTCCTGGTACTTCCTCTCTGTCTGTGGAAAGACAAGAAAATACAGTAGAGAGGAGAAACAACAAAAAAAAGAAGAGGTCGTAGGTTCTCCTTCTCCATTTGCCTTAGAAATGCATCACGTGGTTGTCATATACCAGTTTCTGATAGCCCTAGTAATGCCATATTCACGGAAAAGTGAATTCCTAGTTGACCCCAAGTGTTTGGGCTGACTATTAGATTTGAAAAATGAGGGACCGAAGTTGGTTTTTGGGCCCATCTAAAAAAAGTTGGTTTTTGGGAAATGTATAGATGTACTAAGCATAATTAATCCCAACTATTATCATTATTATCATAAGCATTCGTTGTTTTTTTTATGGTGTTGGAGTTTGTTGAATTTCATGTTAGGTTACAGCTCTTTTATGGTTCCAGTTAACTGTTTTGAATTGTTTGTTTGATTCGATGTTTTACAGACAGGAAAATCCAAGCATTTTGGCTTTATCGAATTTGAGTCCCTTGAGGTGGTCCTTATCTCAAGTAGAATTCCTTTCTAGATACTTGTTATTTAGTGATGTGTGTCTTAATGTTATTCTTAATTACTGCAGGTGGCAAAAATTGTAGCTGAATGCATGCACAATTCTCTTATGTTTGAGCGCATGTTACAAGTCCACCTTATTCCTCCTGTGCGTGTTCATCCAAAATTGTAAGCAACCATCTATTTTGCTGGTTATCAGCTAAAAGTTTGAAACCAGGGTGTTAAGATTTCTAATTTATCTGCTGCTAAAAGTGAAATCTTTTATATGGATGTTCTTCCTATTGGTTGGATTTTCCTTTGAAGCAGTTGCAAACTGCTAAATTTTACTTCCCTATCAGTTGATCTCATTAGAATTATCTGGGAAAAAAACTAATTAATTGTTAATAGAAATGATCAGTTTTTCGAGAAAAAAGAACTCAAGGAATTAGGTAAATAAGTGGACCTCCTCTGAATGTACAAAGTACATGAGTCGAACTCTTGACAATTAGGTAAGGGGATATGGGTATGTGTCCACCATGAGTGGTTTGATATCCAGCCAACAAGGATATTTTGGAATTTGAGTTTATCATATAAATTTTCATTGGAAACCCAAACCCCTCTTCCTTGGAAACCAAGGGCTACAACAACTTGAGTTAAGGTCAATGTGTCACCAATGATTTGCTGAAGTTTGTACTTTAATTTTTAGGTGGAAAGGTGTTAACTGATGGTACAAACCATTGGATTGGGTTCAAATTGAAAGAAAGCGACATAACAAGGTATGTGAACAAGGATATAGAGCCAGACATCTGACTCTCATCATTTGATGCTTATGAGTTCAAATTGAAAAAAAGGAAAGAAAAAAGTTTCTATCTAACGAAAATGACATTTACCTATCAGGAAAGAACATTTGAAGGACACAAGAAGTTGGTGGAAGGGATCTTGACATGGGACCTGAAAAGGCGAAAGAGGATTGAAGCTACTGATATCGAATATGAATACCCCGAAATTGTAAGCATGTTATCTCATCCTATTTGTCCTCCAATGCCTTGTTATTTTTATTTAAATACAGATCAGTCATATGTACTTGTAAGAACGAAAAAGAAATTCAGTCATAGGGACCTTCGATGGGAGTTAAAATTACATATTAAGACCAAATTCAATTGTTCATTTCTATTTACTTGATATTCGAAAGCATGGTACCCGCATTATAACTAATGGTGCAGTTATTCTAATAAGTTTTGAGTATTGCAAGAGTGAGTTCACTGAGTTGTTATTAACACCGAAATGGCTGCCAACGGAATAGAAATTCAGCTCGAGTATAGTTGTATACGAATCATTTACGCCATCTAGAATGTCCATGATTTTATCAAGATTATCAGAAATCTGATTATTCTATTTCAATTTGAAATTGAAATTGAAAGTGTCTTGAGTGACAATTGCAACACTTTATGTTTCCAATTTTTCTGCAAAGTTAATTTGGAAACTAAACCAATCTTTTGGTAAAAATATCCAAAAACCGGAAAATTTTCAGTGATAAATTAATCACACAATAATAGGATCACTGGTTGGAATAAATGCAGGTTCTGATAGAAGCGAAGGGGAGAGTACATCAAACTCAATGAGAGCTGTTTACAAAATCAAAACCCTATACACAAAATCCAACTCTTCAGTGCAAAATCAACCATGAAATAACAAAAACACAAAAATCAAAATCCAGAAAAACACAAATGAGCAAAACAGTAAACTTCCGTGCACCAATTTGATACCTATACACAGACACATTGAGTGACTAACAAATACTATTGCATTCGAGAGAGAGCGAGAGAGGTCAGAGGAGGGTGAAGAGAATGAAGATGAGAAGAGCAGCAATGAAGGAGTATTTGAGAGCAGCAATGAAGGAGTATTTGAGGGGAGCGACGAGAATAGCCAAAGAGAGCTGCCACAGTACCTGCGCACTGGCCCACGCCAGCAGCCCAGTTAATCCGACGGCCACAATGTTGTCCGGTTCCGGGTCCAGCACCAGATCCGCCCACCTCAGATTGAATCTCGGCCATCCATTCCTCTTCGCCTCCTCCTCCTCCCCCACCACCCCCCACCCCCACCACCACCGCCTCCGCCGCTGCCTTCGTTCTTCTTGGTTCCTTCGTCTACCTTCTTCTCTCTCTCCTCTTTGCGATCTGTGATTGGCCTGTTGATGTTCTCTGCGTAGATTGCGAATTTTATGGGTTTTTTTAGGGTTTCTGTGGGATTGGAATTTGAGGGTTGGAGAAGGTGGTTTGGGGTTGGTATTAAGGGGAAGAATTGGGGGAGAATTGAATGTTGATGGGATTGAAACTGGGGTTAGGGCTCGTAAGGAATGAGCAGCGGTGAACCCTAGCATATTTTCCCGGAAAATGGGTTCGTGGGAGAAGAAAAGACAGGTCCAAGAAATTAAAACTTGGCTTAATTTCACAAACAGACCCTAAACTATTGCATTTCGTCACTTTTTGTCCCCTCATCTAAAAAGTGAATCACATTAACCCTTATCTATTTAATTGTATCACTTACACCCCTTCCGTTACTAAGTTGTTTGAAATAGTGATAAAAATCGATCACGTGTTGTCTATGTGCTTAAA
>BRYF01000018.1:22512342-22514842 GCA_030159135.1 Actinidia polygama
ATTTGTATTTTGTTTGTGTATTTTTTTAATTTTAAAATATGAATATTTATATTTTCGTGTAGTTTGCGTAAGAGTTTTTTTAAGGGTCAAGCTTCTCTGAAGTCCAATTTTGGACTACACCCCTTTTTGGGCTCATTTTGATTATTCGAACATTGTAGATCTCATTGAAAATTATATTATTATAAAAAAATTACTTTGTTCATATATAAATTAATGGTCGATCAATAAGAATTTATATAAAGATAAATGAGTATAATTATGTGTGATACACTCATTTATTAAGTTATAAAATAGAACTAAACAGTTACTGAACTATGTCCGATTAACATAATTTTTTACTGTATTAAAATGACTTGAATCATTAAAATAGATCCAAAGCATAATTCAAAATGCTTGAACTACACGGTGCAATCTTTGTTAGTAGTCACTAGAATTCAGAGAAACCATATCGTTCATTTAAAATATCCGGTAAAAAAGTAACTAATCATTAACGGATATCAAGTAAAAATATAAATGAACTTTCCATTATCATGCCAAACAATTTTTGTTTCTATTTCCTTGTAAATAGGAAGTGATCAAGTATTTGAGTTCTGAGTTTTAAAATGTGGTCAAGTTTGTTTCAAACAAGCAACAAATAAGTCATTCAGAAGTAGGGGCGGCCCTGAGATTTTAGGGCCTCAATCGAAATTTCGGAGATAAGGCTCTTAAAATCTGCAAAAAAAATAAAATTGTTGGAGTCCTAAAAATTAAATTTTTGAGAGGAGCCTAAAGCCTGAGCTGAATTGACTTCAGCCCAAGACTGGCCCTGCTCAGAAGACAAGTTCAAGTAACTTAATTTATTTTACATCGCATAACTGTAATTTTTATATATATATATATATATATATATATATATATATATATATATATTTAGTAAGTCAAAACTGGGTAGTTACAGTAACCTCCTTGACGTTTATGAAAAATACATGGTGGCCTGAGCTTTCAGACAACTACACCGACCTCCCTTGGATTTTTAGGTGCATAACGTTTAGGGCCAACCTGCTAATTAGGATTGAAATCAAACGATGATGATGATGTCATAACATTATAAACTGAAATGCCGCAATCACCCTTTCTTATTCCTTTTTGGAACTAAATAACTCTATCGTCCAAACAACTTTAGTATTAGAACACGGGTTACCCCAACTACCAAACACACATTGTCTTCTTCTCAATCCCTCTTTCTACATAAACCACATTCTATATAAACCACTCAATCCCTCACTCCTCATCCTATATAAACCACATTCTCTTTCTACAACACAAACAACCCTTTCAATTCTCGTTTCTCTTACTCAATTTCAAGATTGAAGTTGCACCTACGGTGCATCAAATGCATTGGTAATCTGGTTAAAATGAGAGGGGTGATGGTGATGGATGATGTTAAGGGGAGAGGCAAGAAAGGTGATGTTAGACTCTTAGCTATGGAGGGGTGGGCGGTGCTGCAGTAGATGTGTAAGCATTCCTTGCTCGTGCGTACAAGAGACAGAGAGAGACAAAGGTGTAATCAAAAAAAAATATATCGGGGAAGAGAATGAGGAGTGAGATATTGCCGGTGCATAGTAGTGAGAAGTGTTAAGGTTATATTAGTAATTTTCTCATATTCATCAATGCCGTTACATTTTCAGAACCCTAAAGGAGAGGTCGGTGTAGTAAGTTCTAAATTTGTGGGCCATAGGGTACCTGTCATAAACCTCAAGAGGTTATTGTAATTTTCCCTCAAAAGTGTGATTGCAAGAACTTATCCAAAGGAAGCGTGCACCAGATCGTCGCTATTAGTGGGACTCTCTCTCCTCTGACCAGAATCTCCACGACGACAACATTTGAGTTGTGCTTCTCTTTCTCTCTACGAAGTCGTCTCTTACACTCCCTGTTCGATTCCGTACGATCGGTGTAGTCGGTACGTTTCGAGTCCTCCATAATATGCAATGTTGAGTTAATTCGATTTTCGAAGTGCGCCCTAGAAAACCCTAGATTGCTTTTCTGGGTCGGACTAGGGTTTGACGCTTCTTCGTCTTTTTTTCCCCTTTGATTATTTGATATTCGAATTCGGAACTCACGATATATGTGTACTTTGTTTTGGTTAATTACGATGAATTTAATTGAATGTATGTGTCACAATGGATGAATTCTCTCTGGAGCTTTGATTTTTCTTTTTTTAATTTAGTTCGAGTTTCAATGTTGGTCTGGTTTAATTTTGGTGAATTCGTTGATAAACGCTACATTGCTTTTCTGGGTCGGGCTAGGGTTTGAGGCTTCGGTGAAGTTTTGTGATTATTTGGTATACGAATTTGGAATTCACGAGGTGTTTAAAACTTTATTGGTGAATGGGAATTGCATTTGTGCAATTCCATGGAATTGAATGAGTATATGTGTTGAACTCCTTGGGTGGTGTTGAATTTCGGTGGATTCCTCGATAAACCCTAGTTTTCTCTTCTGGGTAGGTCTAGGGTTCAAGGTT
>BRYF01000018.1:22529842-22537342 GCA_030159135.1 Actinidia polygama
ATATAATAAAAGTAAAAGAAAATGAAAGGAAAAAAATTTAGATAACATAAAATATATTTATATATAAACTGAAAAATTCAAAAGCAGAAAGAGTCTAAAACAGTTAAAAATGAAAAAATCGAAGGGAAAAAAATAGAAAACAAAGACAGGAAAGAAGAAGACAATAAAAAAATTATATTAACAAAAATGAAAAAAAGTGAAAAAACAGTAAAACAAGTTAAAAATATAAAAATGAAAAACGAAATTGAAAACAATAATCAAAAGAAAAGAAGAAGAAAAACAGAAAATAGGAAAAAAGTAGATAAAATATAAAATTTAAAAAACGGGAAATAAAGAAGATAAAGAGAGTTAATTTTTTTAAAAAAAAAGTGTATGAAAAATAAAAAAAAGAATGAAAAAATAGAAAGAAAAAATGTAGAAAAAAATATTATAAAGGAAAAAAAATGAAAACAAAAAACAAAAACAAGTAAAACAAACAAAAAAAGGAAAAAAAACAAGATAACATAAAATATATTTATATATAAAATATAAAAATTAAAATTCTAGTTAAAAAATGTAAAAAAAAAAGATAACAAAAAATACATTTATATATAAACAGGAAAAATAAAAACGGAAAAAAGAAAGAAAAAAAAAATGTCAAAAACCTAAAAAGAATATAAAAAAATTAAATAACAATGAAAAAAAGGAAATTAAAACAAAAAACATGAACAGAAAATAAAAAGACGACCAAAAAGATAACAGGAAAAAAAGAAGGAAAAAAAAAACAGAAAAAGGAAGATAAAAAAGAAAAAAGAAAAAAAGAAAAAACAAAAACAATGAAAAACGGGAAAAAGAAGGAAAAAAAATGTCAAAAAACTAAAAATGAATTAAAACAATAAAGAACAAAAAAATAAAATGAAAAAAAAATTAAAAGGAAAAGAGAAGATAACAATATATATAAAAACATATAAAAAGCAAAAACAAGAAGAAAAAACATGGAAAAAAACAGAATAGAAAAGCAGATAAAAAAGTAAAAAGAAAAGATAACAAAAAAAGTAAAATAAATGTATTTATATATAACATATAGAAAGTAAAGTTATAATAAAGAAGATAAAAAATACATTTTATATAAACAGAAAAATTAAATTAAAAAAGATAAAAACAAAATAAAATCCAAAAGAAGAAAAAAGTAAAAAATGATGGAAACAATTCTAAAATTAAAAATAAAATAAAATAAAATAAAAAAAAGGAAAAAGGAAAAACAGGAAAAAAGAAAGAGCAAAAAAAATTATAAAGGAAAATAGAAAAAAAATAGTAAAAAATGAAGAAAAAAACATAAAATATAAAAATACAGGAAAAAGAAGATAAATTAGGGGGGAAAATAAAGAAAAGCAAATAAAGAAGATAAAAATGAAAAAAAATTCATGATATAAGTATATAGAAGATTGTGTAAAAAATGATAAAAGAGATAAAAAACAAGTTAAAAATTTAAATTAGGAAAAAACAGAAAATAGAAAAAATGAAAATGAAAAGAAAAAATTTAGATAAGAATATTAAAAAAGAAAAAAAATGAAAACAAAAACAAGTAAAACAAACAAAAACAGAAGAAAAAAAGATAATAATACAAAAGGAAAAAAAATAAGATAACACAAAATATGTTTATATATATAATGTAAAAAGTAATATTCTAGTTAAAAAATGTAAAAAAAGATAACAAAAAATACATTTATTTATATATCAACAGGAAAAATAAAAAACGGAAAAAAGAAGGAAAAAAATGCCAAAAACAAAAAAAGAATTAAAAAAAAGATAAATAACAATGAAAAAAAGGAAATTAAAACAAAAAACATAAATAGATAATAAAAGACCGACCAAAAAGATAAAATGAAAAAAAGAAAAAGGAAAATAAAAAAAACAGGAAAAGTAGATAAAAAAAATTAAAAAAAAAAACAAAGAAAAAACGAGAAGAAAAAAAAAGTGATATAATAGTAAACCTCATTATTCCAACGGAATAAAGGAATAAAGCAAAAAAATACAGCGGAAAAAAGAAATTGAAAACAGTTTAAAAAAATAGAAAAAAATAAGATATCATTAATATATATAAAAACTGGTAGAAAAACAGTTAAAAACTGAAACTAGGATAGGAATTTTAAAAAAAAAGAAAGAAAATGAAAGGAAAAAAACTTAGATAAAATATAATATATTTATATGTAAACTGAAAAATTAAAAAGCAGAAAAAGTCTAAAACAGTTAAAAATGAAAAAATCGAAGGGAAAAAAATAGAAAACAAAGACAGGAAAGAAGATAAAGGGAAAGGAAGACAATAAAAAAAATTATATTAACAAAAATGAAAAAAAGTGAAAAAATAGGAAAACAAGTTTAAAATATTAAATTGAAAAATGAAAATGAAATTGAAAACAAAAATCAAAAGATAAAAAGAGTTGAATTTTTTTTAAAAAGTTATAAAAAATATTTAAAAAATAGAAACAGGAAAATTAGATTAGAAAAAGGGGGGAAACGAAAAAACAGTTAAAATAGGAGAAAAAAATGAAATTAAAACAAAAAAGAAGAAAAACAGAAGAATAAGAAAAAAAAGAAAAAAGTATATAAAAAATAAAAAATAAAACAGGGAATAAAGGAAAACAAAAAAAAGTAAAAGTAAAAAAGAAGATAACAATAAATATAAAAATATATGAAAAGAAAAAAGAAAAACAAGAAGATAATAAAAAACATAAATCTAAAAACAAAATATAGATGAAATCAATATTTTATAGAAAAAAACAGAAAATGAAAAGAAAAAAATGTAGATAAAAATATTAAAAAGGAAAAAAAAAATAAAAAAAAACAGAAAATAAAAATCCGACCAAAAAGATAAACTGAAAAAAAGAAAAAGAAAATTAAAAACAAAGAAAAAGTAGATAAAAAAGAAAAAAGAAAAAAGAAAAAAAAAGATAATAAAGACATAAATCTAAGAATAAAAAATATATGAAAACAATTCTGAAATTAAAAAAAAAAGAAAAAACAGTTCAAAATTGAAAAAATAAAATAAAATAAAACAAAAACAAAAAAATAAAATAAAACAAAAGTAAAAAAGGAAAATAAAAAAAGGAAAAACAGGAAAAAAATAAAACAAAGAGCAAAAAAAAAAAATAAAGGAAAATAGAATAAAAAAAGTAAAAAATGAAAAAAAGACATAAAATAAAAAAATACAGGAAAAAAGAAGATAAAAACAGGGGAAAAAGAAAAAGAAAAGCAAAAAAAGAAGATAAAAGTGAAAAACAATATCCTGATATATAAGTATATAGAAGATAACAGTAAAAAATGAAAAAAGTGATAAAAAAAGATATAACAATATATATATAAAATGAAAAAAGGGATTAAAAAACAGGTAAAAAAAAGAAATAAACCAGTTAAAAATTTAAAATATGAAAAAACAGAAAATAGAAAAACAATAAAAAAATGGAAAAAATGAAAACGAAAATGAAAAGAAAAAAATGTAGATTAAAATAGGAGAAAAACAATGAAATTAAAACAAAAAAAAAGATGAAAAACAGAAAATAGTTAAAATAAGAAAAAAAGTCGATAAAAAATAAAAATTAAAACAGGGAATAAAGGAAAACAAAAAACACTAAAAGGAAAAAAGAAGATGAATATACATATTAAAATATATGAAAAGCAAAAAGAAAAACAAGAAGATAATAAAAAACATAAATATAAACAAAAAAATACGTGAAATCAATTCAAAACTTAAAAAGAAAAAATAATAATAGAACAACAGGAAAAAGGAAAGAGCAAAAAAGATTAAAAAGGATAAAAACAGTAAATATTAAAAAAACATAAAATATAAAAATTATTAAAAAAAACATGAAAAAATGAAAAGAAAAACATGTAGAAAAAAATATAAAAAAGGAAAAATAAATAATTTAACATAAAATATATTTATATATAAAATATAAAAACTAAAATTCTAGTTAAAAAATGTAAAAACAGATAACAAAAAATACATTTATATATAAACAGGAAAAATAAAAAACGGAAAAAAGAAAGAAAAAAAAAATGTCAAAATACTAAAAAAGGATTAAAAAATATAAATAACAATGAAAAAAAGGAAATTAAAAAAAACATAAAAAGAAAATAAAAAAACGACCAAAAAGAGAAAAGGAAAAAAAAGATAAAAAAGAAAAATGAAAAAAAGAAAAAAAAGGAAAAAATGAAAAATGGGAAAAAGAAGGGGAAAAATGTAAAAAAACTAAAAATGAATTAAAACAATAAAGAACAAAAAGATAAAATGAAAAAAAAATTAAAAGGAAAAGAGAAGAAAACAATATATATAAAAACATATAAAAAGCAAAAGCAAAAACAAAAACAAAAAAAAAGGAAAAAAACAGAATAGAAAAATAGATAAAAAAGAAAAGATAACAAAAAAAGTAAAACATTAAAATAAAATGTATTTATATATAAAATGTAGAAAGTAAAATTATAATAAAAAAGATAAAAAATGCATTTTATGTAAACAGAAAAATAAAAATTAGAAAAGATAAAAACAAAATAAAATTCAAAAGAAGGAAAAAGTGAAAAAAAAAGAAGATAATAAAAAACATAAATCTAAAAATTATAAAAACTGATGGAAACAATTCTAAAATTAAAAAAAAAGGAAAACACAGTTCAAAATTGAAAAAATAAAGTAAAACAAAAATAAAACAGTAAAATAAAAACAAATAAAAAAGGAAAAACAGAAAAAAAGAAACAGAAAGAGCAAAAAAAATTATAAAGGAAAATTGAAAAAAAAAGAAAAAAATGAAGAAAAAAACATAAAATATAAAATACAGGAAAAAGAAGATAAATTATGGGGAAAAATAAAGAAAAGCAAATAAAGAAGATAAAAATGAAAAAAGAAATCATGATATACATGTATATAGAAGATTGTGTAAAAAATGAAAAAAGAGATAAAAAAAATAACAATATATATATATAAAATGAAAAAATGGATAAAAAAAGAAATAAAACCAGTTAAAAATTTAAAATAAGAAAAAACAGAAAATAGAAAAAAATGAAAAAAAAATATAGATAAAAATATAAAAAAGGAAAAAAAATAAAAACAAAAAACAAAAACTGAAAAAAAAGATAATAATACAAAAGGCAAAAAAAAAATAATATAACACAAAATATATTTATATATAAAATGTAAAAAGTAAAATTCTAGTTAAAAATGTAAAAAAAGATAACAAAAAATACATTTTGTTAAAAATAAAAAAGGTAAATAACAAAAATAAACTGAAAAATGGGAGAAAAAAAAACAAAAACGGAAATCAATTATAAACAGGAAAAATAACAATGTCAAAAAACAAAAAACAAAAACAAGTAAAACAAACAAAAACAGAAAAAAAGATAATAATACAAAAGGAAAAAAAATTAGATAACACAAAATATATTTATATATAAAATGTAAAAAGTAATATTCTAGTTAAAAAATGTAAAAAAAGATAACAAAAAATACATTTCAACAGGAAAAATAAAAAACGGAAAAAAGAAGGAAAAAATGTCAAAAAACAAAAAAAGAATTAAAAAAAGATAAATAACAATGAAATAAAGGAAATTAAAACAAAAAACATAAATAGAAAATAAAAAACCGACCAAAAAGATAAAAGGAAAAAAAGAAAAAGAAAATAAAAAAAAAACAGGAAAAGTAGATAAAAAAGAAAAAGGAAAACAAAGAAAAACAATTAAAAAATTTTTTAAAATGGAAAATTAAAAAAGTGAAAAAGTGAAAAAAAGAAGATAATAAAAAAACATAAATCTAACAATAAAAAATAGATGAAAACAATTCTAAAAGAAAAAAAAAAGAAAAAACAGTTCAAAATTGAAAAATTAAAATAAAACAAAAAGGAAAAAGGAAAAATAGGAAAAAAGAAAAAGAAAGAGCAAAAAAATATATAAAGGAAAATAGGGAAAAAAACAGTAAAAAATGAAGAAAAAAAAAATCATAAAATATAAAATTACAGGAAACAAGAAGATAAAAACAGGAGGAAAACAAAAGAAAAGCAAAAAAAGAAGATAAAATGAAAAAAAATATTCTGATATATATGCATATAGAAGATAACAGTAAAAAAATGAAAAAAGAAATAACAATATATATATATATATATATATATATATATATAATGAAAAAAGGGATAAAAAACTGGTAAAACAAAGAAATAAACCAGTTAAAAATTTAAAATATGAAAAAACAGAAAATAGAAAAACAATAAAAAAAATTGAGAAAAATGAAAACGAAAATGAAAAGAAAAAAATGTAGATAAAAATATAAAAAATTAAAAACAGAAAGATAAAAAAAAGAAAACACGAAAGAAGGAAAAAGTAAAAAAAAGATAATAAAAATATATATGATATATCTAAAAATAAAATATAGATGAAAACAATTTAAAAAAGAAAAAAAGAAAAAATAATAAAACAAAGAAAAACAGTTCAAAATTGAAAACATAAAATAAAACAGAAAAAAACTGAAAAAAATAAAAACAGTTAATTAAAAAAGGAAAAAATAGATAAAAAGAGGAGAAAAGAAAAAGAAAGAGCAAAAAAATTTAAAAGGAAAAATAGGAATAAAGGAAAAAAAGAGAAGATAACAATATAAACAAAAAGTAATAGATAAAAAAAAGAAATAAAAACAGTTAAAAAATTAAAAACAGAAAAAGGAAAAAAATAGGAAAACAAAGAAAATAAAAATGAAAAAAATATAAAAATATAAAAAATACAGGAAAAAAAAGCTAACACAGGGAAAAACAAAAGAAAAGCAAAAAAAATCTAAACATAAAAATACAGGATAAAAGATATCATAAGATAACATAAAATATATTTACATACATAAAAAATAAAAGTAGATGAACAGAAAAAAATAAAAAACAGAAAGAAAGAGGAAAAAATAGATTAAACAGAAAAGAAAGTATAAAAACGGGAGAAAAGAAAGAAAAAAAGCAGGACAAAAATAAAAAATAAAAATAAAAACAGGATTTATAACGAAGAAGAAGGGCAAGAAGAAGAAGAAGATCTCATCCGTTATGTTGAGGTCCATGATTCATATATTTGAAATTTCAATTTTGCTTGGCGCGACAGAGATAAAGATCTTCCTCCAATGGTCGATTCAATCTGCACATAAAAACTTCTAACTGTAAAAGACTAACTTCATTTTGTAATGAAGAAGAAGAAGAAGACCTGATTAGTGATTCATATCTTCTAAATTTTAACTCAATTTCACAGCATGAAGAGATAAAGAAGTCTTCCCAGCGATGGCCGACCGATTCAATTTGACAAACAGATTTGAGACTTCCATAACCTTCGTTGAGAGAACATGAGAGACTTGAGAGAGCGTTGTGAAAGAGAGAGAGATTTATAATATGCCTAAGAGGGATTATGCCGTTATTTTTTGAAAGAGGAAAAGGAAGTTAGAGAGAGAGAGAGATTTTTACATTGTGCATGAGAAGCGGAAAAGGAAAAGAGCCGTTATGTGCTTGGAAAAAGAAA